>CATKWJ010001234.1:0-26697 GCA_949825065.1 Odontocerum albicorne
AAGACATAAAAGAGTAACATTTTTTTATGTTAATACAGAAACCATTCAACTAGTAAAAAGGATTTAAGGTTATCAAGTTTTTCTTCAAATAGGTGTTTACTTGCAAAAAAAATTCTTCCCTTTGTTTTGCCTCATAAGCCCTAAAGCCTTAAACAAGAGTTTTTAGTATAATAGAACTTAAATCAACGTGTAGATTTTTTGTATTTAAATCACAGAATTGCTTATTGAAACTTGATTTTTGAAACGTATTATTTTTTTTATCTTCTGAGAAGCTCCTCTCCTATATGGAGGTTATTTATCACTATGGCTCCCTAGGCCCCTGAAATCAGTTCTGAATAATAATATAGTACCACAATGAAAGCACTTTTATAAGTTCCTCAACAAGGAGATAAATCATCCTTCCACGCTTCTTCTGCCCACAATTTTCTATTGCAGCATCAGTAGAATAATCACACATTTTTCTCCTCGAAATATTTTTTTAACTTTTCTTGATAATATATACTACTTTTCTATCTTTACTCATCGGTTTCAAGATATCATAACTTCAGACTTCGCCAACCCACAAGGTTTTCGACATTTTTAGATAGCGTTGCATATCAAATGCTTCTTTTTTTGTGGATTCCTAGTAATTGTCAATGCTTCAACACCATGGAGAAGTACAAGGAATATATAGCAACGAAAATTTACATTCGTAAGGCAAAAGTTAAATCCTTAGTACTGAGGAGATCCTGCATTTTAAAGAAACAGCTAAGTGGTATTTTCATAATCATTTCGGTTTCTTGAAACTAGAACTCTATATTCGTTCAACAATTTCATAACTTATTACAATAATACGCCGAATTCAATAAAGGCAAAGGGAAGAAAACAATTTAGGCAGTCGATCGGAGCGTGGTTGTTATTGCGACAGGAGTTTGAGTACTTGGGCTTGCAAGAAAAATGACTTGTGGAAAGGGTTTGTGTGAGCTCTTGAGTGTGGGGTTTTATGTTGTTTTATATTTATATTTTTATATTTTTTTTTTTATGATTATGTGCGGTGTATTGTGGGATGAATATTTTTGGTATGTCTAGAGTGTTGAAATGTTAGGAGTTTGAATTCGCGTGATGTATACATATATAATTGAGTGTCACTGTTTGTCAGGTTGATGGGAATGTGCAACGGGGTTTTATATGTATAATCAAAAATTGGAAAGAAGTATCGATTTATTTGTTCATGCTACATGTCCTCAGTGAGATACAGGCAAAAGCCTAGTTTACTGGGGACACGATAAATGAAAGGCAACAAACCCAGATCCATTAAAATTGTGTATCCAAATTGAATTACCTGTTGTTTTTTCACAAATTGTGTATGTCATGTGTAAAATACATGTTTCGGTCTAGAAAACATTTAGCTCAGGGCCATAGTTTTTTTAATAATGGGAATGTTCTCGATATTTAGTCTATATTTTATAAAATATTCTAGAAAACAACATTAAATTATTTGTTCAAGTACGAATCAAATATCCTTACATTGTTTTCCAAATATCTACAAAGAAAATATTCCCTCTAATTTTTAATTGTCGTATCATTACTATTTATTGTTCGTATTTATTAAGATTTTTTTAACATAAACAATTTTTTTTAACTTGGCGGACGAAACTTTTATCACGTGGGTGACAATAGTTTCTGATTTATTTTTCACGATATAAACAAATAGGGTGCGACATAAAAATATGTACCAATAAACTACAGTGAATCTTTAATTTATATTTTAAATGACAATATCTTTGTATATAGTACAAGCTGGCAAATTTATTGCTAGATAACAATGTATTTTAGCCAACCAGATAGGTGTTAGAAATAATTTTGAATAAAAACCATACTTGAATTATTTATAAAAAAATCTGGGTATCGAAGGGAACCAAACCCGGATTGGTAGGCAAGTGTCTTATCTACGAGGATATGAAGTGTAAAATTATGTGAATGTAAGTTTGTCATCTATTATGCTCTTTGAAACCACCAGGAGGCTTTTGTGTAAGAATTAGTGAAATAAACATATGTGGACTTCTTTATGCGGATAATATGGTTATGCTTACTGAAAAATAAAGGGATTCAAGGAATATAAGATATGTCTATGAAAAGGTGTGAAAATGAATGTAATAAAATTAAAAGTTATGGTTATACAAACAAAAGTATGTGCGATTTATGGGTTAACTCAGAGACACTGGAGCAGTTTAATGTATTTATCTAGCAGTAAGTTTGTGTGTTATGGCGGAGTTGAAAGGAGCAATAGGGAACGAGATTAATAAAGCATTCAATGTAATGTATTACAACCATGCAATATTAAAATAAGTAAGAATATAATACATGATGCATGTTGATGCCCAACTTGAAGTATGGTAGTGAAACTTGGATTTGCCAGAAGATGGATAAAAGTAAGATTAATACTGTGGAGATGCGTGCAATGTATGAAACAACGTAGAATGAAGACAAAACATAATAGCTTGGATAAAATGAATGTTTTAGGCACGATGAAAAACATTTTATTTAATTTTTTTAGCCATGTGGAGAAAATGAATGATTCTCAGTGAGTATATAAGTAGAAGTGCAAACGGAAAATGATGCTAACGGAAAATGAAGATTGAAGAAAACATGACTAAATTAAATGCACCATACACTGAAAGAAAGGAAAGTATGGATTATAGAATATTGTGCAGGGCGGAATGTATGAATGGGTGAAAGTGTGCTTTGATAAAGCATAATGTAGATTTTTTCTATTGTATATGTCTACTTCACAAGGAACTCGGCGAAATGATATGTATGTGTATAAAAAGGAAAACCAGAAAAACTTGCGAGGGACATGCAAATGATGAATAAAACAAGAACTTTTCGCAATGAATATTTAATCCACTGGCAATCTCCTTGAGAGAGCTACTAAAATATAGAAGTATAAGTGGGTTTCAACAAGTAAATGGTGGTAGTCCTGATTACAAAAATACTGTCATATTTCTTATTTACTAAGACCAAGAATGCTAAAAGTTATAAGGTTCATAAATAAAAGAATTCTTATTTATTTTATAATATGTAATCATTAATAAAACATTGACTTTGAGTAAAGAAAAAAAGGTTCTAGACCTCTGAAAAATCGTCTCTTGCATCGAAACTATTCAATTATGTGACAGAGATTTGCGACACTGTGATATCCGAAAAATTGACAAAATGAAAAGTCCATAAAAGTTGATCTACATATTCAAAACCAAAGATCGTTTCAAACACCAGCGGTCAGTGGTTAACATAAAACAGTATTCTATAATTTTCTTTTAAAAAACCAAAATCCACGAATTTATTAATTTTCTGGTCAATATCCAATTTTCACTGAATGTAAATCAAATTCAGTGTTTGTAAGAATGAAAAATGAATGATTACGAATTGTCCTTTACTTTTTAATGGCCGACATTTTTTTGAATAACTGTTATTAATCGACGCCATTTTTCCGAATAATTGTAATATAATTAATCGACCCTCCTTTTTCAGTGAGGCAAATTTCGATAATTTTTCAAACGGTTTTAATGAATCAATTTTAGTAATTATTCAAATTGGAAAAAGTACGAAAACGATTTTTTTAATTATATAATATTTCTTAATATTTGGATTTATATTCATTAACAGTGGCGGACTGACCCTGTGAGAAATTGAAAAATTCCTGATAAGTCGAAGTACTAATCAGGCAACATATTTGGTGCACAGTTTCAATTATAAAAATCGTAAATAAAACAACCGACACTTATTTTGGTAGGAAAAATATCACTAAGACGATAGTCATTATTTGTCCATCTATAGTGATACCATAAAATAGGTATTTGTAAAGGAAATTTTTGTTTTTCCTTGAAGATGAAGAACTATTTAATTCTTCATTTAATGACAAAATTTACACTAACATTGCGAGTAACTACGATTGCCAGGAAACTGGGCTAGAATCATGTAAAAATTGCACTGCATATTGATTTTATGTTCCGTCAGAAATTTTACTGGCATTTTACTCGTATATTCTGCAGAAATTTTACTAGTATTTTATGTTCTGCAGAAATTTTACGATAAGCACGTTTTTAGAGCTTTTAAATATTTTTTAACCCTTTCGTCAATATTTGTTTGAACAATTATCTTGCTATAGGCATTTTTCCGAGTTAATGAAAAGTATAAAATTCCTTGACTTAATTGTATCTCAAAGCATTTATGATGATGTCTTGCAAAAGATCCCTTGGGCTAGATTCGGAATGATAATGTAGCAAACAGACAAGCATAAAAAAATCTAATTATTAAATCACTAAGTATTGTTAAAAAATAAAACATGTATGGAATGATGCTATCTAACATCAAAAAGGGATTAATTTCAACTGATTTATCAAGCTTGTTTTAATTGCCAGTCCACCGCTGCTCATTTACGTAGATTTGCAATATGGAAGACATTTTTGACAAAAAAAATTATGTTAATAAATTGTGTATCAATTCGAGGCATTAGCTATGCCCATGGTATCTGGATTTCAATAACAAGCCGCAGTCTCTATAAGCTCGATTTATTATTGAATTATATTAAAAGTCCCTCTCCGAGCCTTATCTGGGCTTCAGACTCGATTAAAAAAAGCGTGAACAAGTCTGGCTAGCAGATCATCAAGGAAGTTATTGGTATCCCTTGACTTGCAGTATATTCCCGTATCTCGGGATTTATTGCCAACATTTGTAACGATGGACTGCAAGTTTCATGGCTTTTCCAATAATTACAAACCTCGAGGCTTGATCAATGTATATGAAGACCTATTGCTTGACGGAATTCATCAACCAATATAACTAAATACTATTCGTTTGGGCATGCCATATTATTCTATATCATCCTAAATTTCTAATAACTTCTATCCTACTCGTGTAAATTATTTCTTATAAATCTTTCATAATGTATTCTCCTTCATAGTCTAATTTATTTCAATGTTTTTTTTTTTTTCAATAACTCCAACATTACTTTGTGGAACTCCATTATTAATATTACATTAAAATACCATAACTTTGTTGTATTGCACTATTTTTTAAAGCATTTTGCTTGATTTTAAGCATATTCTTCAACCCTCATTCTTTCCTAATATAGTTATTCCTTGTTCTATCAAGCATTTATTTTATTTCTAACACATTTATTTTATAATTTTGAGGTATTTTTGCCACATCCAAGATCAACACCAATACTCGATTGAGAGCCGTTAGCTTGGCGTCTTTTGATAGGCTTTAATTTTAAAAGGAAAACACTCAAATTAATAATGAATACATTTTAAAAATCTCAAGAAGAGAGGACAAGTGCTTACCTTTTTATGATACACGAATAAAAGTATAGCTATCAAGCCATTTCAATCCCTAAACTCTTGAGAAAGGGAAGGATACATGTTGACAAGGCGCCGTGGGCAATATAAACACAAAATATCTTGTTGTGTTCGAGATGACACCTTCTTAAGGTTTTAGAACTGATATTGATTTTTTAAATGTTTTATTTGTTACTATTAGTTGAATTAAAACTTCAACATTCTCGTTCTTTCAACTCTATTTATTAACATGCGTCCTATTTGATACACTTTAGTTCAATATTTAATCTGTGGTATATTGTAGTTTTTTTTGTCAGTACATAAATTTCTACAGCATTTATCATTCTTCATATATATGGATGACGACTTAAATTCTATTGATTTATTGTAAGCAAACTGTTGTAATCAACAAGTTAGACTTTTGACATATCTACTGATAGTGAAAAAAAGAGTTTAAAATTTAGCAGATTGATTTTGCAATGTATACCTTTCGTTTAGGATGTTATAATATTAATAATAAACAAGGTTTCATGTTGTTTTGTCAGTGCACATCCACATTTTACATGTAAATCATAAAACATAACAATATAAATTATACAGTCGATATAATTATGAACACAATAAATATAAATAAAGATTATTAAAAGTATAAACGGACACCCGTACATCGATATCCAGATAATCTGCCAGCGTAAAGTGATAAAAGAAAATTAGAGCCCAAATTTTGACAAATCGAAAAAAAACAGAAGATAATATGAAAAAATATACACAGATCATCAACAAAAATAATAAATAAACAAGAAAAAATATTTCAGAGGAAACAAAATAAAAAATCTGAAGTCAAAAAACGATCTAAATACTATTTCCTTATCTCACTATGTCCTTATATCGCTATGTCCTTATCTCGCTATGTCCTTATCTCGCTATGTCCTTATATCGCTATGCCCTTATCTCGCTATGTCCTTATCTCGCTATGTCCTTATATCGCTATGTCCTTATCTCGCTATGTCCTTATCTCGCTATGTCCTTATATCGCTATGCCCTTATCTCGCTATGTCCTTATCTCGCTATGTCCTTATCTCGGAATTTTGAATCAGTTCTTAAAATATATATTTATAAGTGCCACTCAAGGTATATTCTACTTGAAATTTCTTTAGAAAGGTAAGCTTTGAGTATTTTATATTTAATATTTAGGTCAGCCATTGAATTCGGTTTATAAAATGAAATCAGTCGTTCTATGATAAAGGCTTCTTTCTGGCTGATTGGGTGAGATCGCTAATGACAAAAAAAACTAGGCAAGTTGTACTATGCACAATAAAGCCTTAAACATTACAATACAAAGACAATAACGTGTAATATTTAAAACAATTGATAGTAACTCACCAACTAAGACACAACATTCATCATTTAACTGTATTGAATATGAAAAAAACAACACTTCTTTTATAAATTCGAGATTCAAGAAACAAAGATGGTGTACGCATTGTTTTCTTTGTAAACAGGAAAAAATGCTATCTTTTTCAATATTCTAGCAAACGAGAATACAAGTAGTGTATTGTAATGTATCTAACAGTTTATTTGCTTCACTTGCTTCGTTCACTGAAAGAAAATCCTCACGTGAATTTACCAAAACGTTAGATAAATAATGTCTTTCGATATTGTATTTCTTATTTGATAAAAATATTTCTTACATGAAATTCGTTAACTCGATAATAATGTTTACGATCTACGAGGCCTGGTTGATAAGACGTATGTCTTCTCCAGCTCGTGGGTTGCGGGTTGGATTCCCGAGACTCAACCGAAAGAAAAGGTCCCACACAAAAAATCGTTTGAGTAAAAATAAAGATATAGTATGTTTGTTGATAGCAATATGGTAAATACATATATATCCTGAATTTACATATACATGTTAGGGTAATGGAAAAACTAATATATAAAAGAGAAGCTTTAAAAATGTCATAACATCTTCTCAGTGGTCATAAACTCCCACCAATAGAAGGACGAGACCGGCCGCGATGTTGATCGATATTTTTTAACTCACTCCGTTGTACACCCAAAGTATAAATAAAGCCAATAAGTAAAAATAATTATTTAGTCGATTAATATTTATAATGGGACCTTCATAGCATAGTTGATAATACACCCATCTTCTATACCGGTGGGGACGAGTCCGATTCCAGTTGGAACCCTGTTGGTTTACATTATAGATTAAAAAAAATTCAGTCTGGGTTTACTTAAGGCATATTGACATTTTTTGGCAAGTTAAAACAGATTTCCATACGGTAATAAGTCTTTCAGGTTGGTGTGTACACAAATAACGTATTTTTTGGCAGCTGTTGTCTAACGATAAGCATTCACGCTAACCAAGCGGTTGCCTCAGGTTTGAATTCTGAATGGTCTGAAATCTTGAAGGATTCACGTTTGGAATGGTTTTACTTTTAGACAATTTTATATTTGAATTTATGTTTTTCTAAAAAAATTATGCTAGATAACTAGATAGCATTTTTTTAAGGAACATTGATGTTTTATTTTCTGTAGGGTTTTTTAAAAAGTTCTCTTGAGGTAATCGGGTCGAAATGCAGTAATACAATTGTGATAATTTATTTAATGTCACTTTAAAGCGATTGTTAACAACTCTTAGAGCATTCAATAATTTCTCCTGTTATTGTTTGTAACATTTCTCTGAAAGTTTTAAAATCACAACTTTGTCCCTTTTTAGCCCTGTTAGACACAATGGCCCTGTTCATCACTTCGGCGCAGAATCTCAACCTCAGTAAAACGAAGCTCAGAAATGTTATCAGTCATCATTTCCTCGAGGTTCTTCTTGAACATGAGGCACGATTTGTTAATAATTATGTTATCTCCTCTCCAAGTTGATGGTTTTCTCTCGGAGTGTCGGTCCGATTTACGGACACCTTACTCCTTCATCTGGTCTGTTTGAACGGGCTTGGTATATTTTAAGGAAATTTGGGTGGTGGGTTGTAAAGAATTTTTTTTTATAGATGTGAGGAAAGGATAGGATTACATAAATTAAAGTTATAAATACATACACGTTACTTATTAATATACTTATATTTTTATATGTCACGAGCGTTGATAAATATGTATACAGGGGAGAAAAGATAGAGATATATACTATGCTATAATAAATATACTATGAAGACGGGGAGGATAACGCTGTGACTTATAATATATATTTACATAGATAAATATGGGAATAATAAGTGTGCCTATCTTTGCAGATTAGGGTATGTCGCGCGGTGTAGTGAAAGGGAGTTTAGGGCCTCACAGGCTGCTGTCATTGCCGTTTCTAAATTTTTCATAACCGTCTCGATAAGTTCTTGCGACGGGTATTCATGGGTGGGTTGTGAGGGTTGGGCGTTTTTCGTTTTTCGCGATGCTTGCGTAAGTCGCGGGAGGATTAGCACTCAACTCTGGCTTTGCCAGAAGAGGGAAACGCCTGGGGAATTCTGCGGCTGAAGGTGGTGCAGGGAGGTGGGCCCGTGTTTGATTACGCGGCTTCGGAAAGGCTGGACAGCCTTTGTAGCTAGCCGCGTGTGTACCTGTGCAGTTCGCACTAGAAGCGGGTGTGTCGCGGGGCTTAATACATTCCGCGGTACGGTGATTTTGCCCACATTTGACGCAAACGTGGGGGACGTGACAGCTTCCAGCGCTGTGAAAAAATTTCTGACAGCGATGACACTGTCCCGGGGAAGTTGACTTTCTTAACTCCTCCACAGAGATCCTCATATCAAAGATCTCGTGCAGGTCGTTATAAACGCGCTTTCCTTCCGGTGATTTGGTGAGTTTTACTATCACCAATGGAAGGATTTTCCTCCTCCGGTCCTTCATCCTGAAGACGTTCAGGACCGGGTACTCACGGGATAAGAGTTCTTCCTTTATCTCATCGACTCCAAAGGAGGCGTGGACGCCGCGTAGGACCACGAGGAGGGGTCTCTCGTGATCCAGCTGGTAAGTGTGATATGGCACTTGGAGGTGGCTGGCCTCTCGGGTCAGCAGACGGTATGCTTCGACAGACTTTGTCTGGATGCGAAGGTTGCCATTGCTGAGGGCCTTTGCCGTGAAAGGCATGTTGGCCGAGTGGAGCTTGCTTCTGAGCTCCGCGTATTTATCCGCCTCTCGCAAGATGATAGGCGGAATACGATCCGACCTGGTCGGATACAGAGCCGGTTTGGGGGGAGGAGGTGAGCTTGGAGGTGAGCGCGCAGGGCTACGCCTTTTTGGCTTTTTGGAAGCGGTCGGCTTGGAAGGAGCCGCTATGTCCTTGGTTGGGGTCACTGGCGACTTTTGGTTTCTTTTTCGGGGGTTTGAGGCCACTTTCCAGTCCATGTCGGAGCATTCCGACCGGCCTGGTGATATGGGGCGAGGCGCGTAGATGTTGGAATCACGGTTTATGACAACAACTTCTGGTTCTGAAGGGGGTGGCGTGGGAGAGTCGACGGACTTCCTCGTTTGAGTTTTGGGCTGGTCGGCAGGAGGGGAGGGAGTCCTCACTGCTTTCCTTTGGGGAGAGCGAGGAGAGGTGGATTCATCTTCACTCATCTCGTGGTCACTAAGAATTATTTTAACTTGTCCCTGTTGATAGAGTTTAGATAGAGCTTTAGCGGCACGGTATTGCTGCTTTTCAGAGAATTTTGGATTATCGTAAATATCCTTGAAATTGTCAATCACGTTTTGTACGTTTTGCGCGGGTGGGGGGGCTTGAGGGGCTTGCGGGGGAGTTGGCTCAGGGAGAACACGCGAAACTTTGCGTTTCCGCCCTTTGTTGATTCGCCAGTGAGTGGCATCAGCCTTTTTGGAGGACATCGTAGGTGAGATATGTTATATATATTAAGATGTTATATAATACATATGCAATATAAAAGGTGGAGGAGGAAGGAAAGATAATGTCCGTTCCACTTACCAGATGAGGTGACTTCGGTATGCGTCGACGGACGTGACACGTAAGCACTGATTTTATATTTCACTTAAAAAGATGTCGTCGGGTGCTTGCAAGCACTGTTTGTGTTTTTGTTATTGTTCACTTAGGTACACTATTTGATGACGGAAACTGCTTAGCACGAGGTATAGCCCCGCTCGGGGGGACAACGAGACCTCGGTTTATGGTGACGGCGAAAATATCTCCATTTGATATACGGAGCGACTTGCTTTACACGACCATCGCAACTCAGCCAGTGACTGCGTTTATTAGCTTTTTAAATTAATATTCTAAAAATATATTTTAAAATGACAATAAATAGTCGAGAATCACAAAAAGATTTTATGTAACATTTCTCTAAGGGTTGAAAGACTTTTTTTTCTTTGTGTAAGGTGAACCCGATTCGGAAACTTTACCTTTATTCAGTATAAAAGGAAAAAAAAGAAAATGAAAATATCCATTCATGAAATATTACGCCCGCTTTCGTGTTATTATTTGCCAAAGGAAACTTTTTTCCTTTCATATTTTTTCTTAATCAATTACTAATATGAAATGAGATTTATGTTTTCTTCAAGGATTTCTCAGCAAACCACAAAATTACTGTTAAATTATAGTTTACGTGTAGATCTCTCATAATTTTATTATAGACTTTTACTAACACCTCGCCTTTTTAAGTTCTTAGAATATCCCCCTCTTACCCAGCAAAATAATTTTTGAGGAGTTTGAGGTACTCGGCGTCCTAGGGTTATTTATAAAAATACAATTTTTACATTATAACATACTTATAATCAGCAACATCGTCACGCGCGTGGATCAAACAATAGTTTTTGTACAATAATCTACAAATTTCTGATGTTTTTGCGAAACATCAGAAATTGGTAGACTATGGTAACGAAACCTTTTGGGATGCGTAGATATGAAATTTTTAGTAAAAATGATATTAAATACTGATATAAGGGGATCTCTAAATACTAAACCCTTACTCTTTCTTTCTCTAACGTTAAATTTGTGGTTATCATCAGGACTGCCTCTATCTTAAGATGTTGTCTCACATCTGTCCTTTTATCTATTTCGAATTTTTCGTAGATCATGTCTGCTAACTGGCGTTCCATGTTATGTAGAAAACTCTTGTACTATCCATCATTTCTACATGGTCTCACCAGTGTCTCCTGCGGTCTCTGAACTATCTCAGAACATTTTTTTATTTTACGTATTTCACGATACGAAAGTTTCTTATTCTATTTCTTAGTATTTTGTCTGTAATTGCTTCAAGAGTTTTCATTCCATTAGTTTACTTGTACTCGTATCTGTTTAAGACTCTATTCAATAAGTAATGATTGGCTTCACAAATACATATGTTAAATTCAAAGTAGTAGGTACTTGATATCTCTCGAATATGTATTTAATCATGAAAAATATACAATATAATACTTTATAATAATGGGGTTATAACATATAATAAATAGGGTGCGTTTTATGTTCCAGGCTGATGTTTTTTTTATAACTTTTAAATGAAACACAATTTCATAATTTATATTTAATTGATTGATTCGTTTGAAATTGGAATATGCAAAGAGGTATTTTATTGATAAACGTCGGTATTTATAATATTTGGAATGTGTGTGAGAATGCGCAAGAGATATATCGCCATCTCGTCTTTTGCCTCACAATATATTTATTGTCATCACGTAGGGTATTCATAGTTTTGACTGACAGCGCGGAAGATATGTTGCTGTCTCGTTTCTCGTGGAATGCGGTCTCCGCTGATACTATAGTGAGTTCAATGACCGGCCGGGCAACCTTTGCTCATCGCCGTCTCACATTCTTTGCAGAGCAAGTTCAATGACCAAGCGGCCAAAGGTCGCCTCATTGGGTTCAGTGACCGCACGCACGGTCGCTACAGTCTTAACCATTATGTATGAAATATAATGTCAGTCAAGTGGCCGCCTCTGACCGTGGCGTGAACGCGAGCTCTTTCAAGCATATTTTTCATAATATTCTCGCAGACTTCTGGTGTTATTTCAGCAAGTTATTTTCGAATGTTGTCCTTAAGCATCGGGATTGTGGTTGGTTTATTGGTATACACATTTTTCTTCAAGTGCCAGCCAAGTTGAAATGTGCATCGTCGCTCATGATGATTTTTTGCCAAAAAGGTGGTCGTCTATACTGACCTGTAAAACCCGAGTACTTCAATCTTGCCGCCGTTTATGGTCATTTTCATGTAGCTCTTATGTCAATTGAATTGTATACGTATAAAATGCAAATCTTTTTTGATAATTTTTAACAAACATGATGGAGACATTACCAATTCTTGTGCACGGCGTCGATGAGAGGGGAACGGACGTTCACCAACACACTGCCTCACTGCATCAATATTTTCTGGCGTACGTTGGCTACGTTGTCTCCCAGACTTTGTTATATCTTCCAGTGTATGCAAATTTTCAAAATTATCAATTACACGCTGAATGGTTGACTTGCTTGGCACGTGATTTAAACAAAAAAAAAACACGCAATTTTCTTCGCGCATTCCCAATTGAATTATTATTTAAATAAAATGTTTTAATAACTTCAACACGTTGTTGCAGAGTAAGATGCTTTATATTAATTATTATTGACTATTATCTAAGACTGTCAAATATGAACTGACGAATAATAGCCAAATCAAAATGGTGGCTAAACAAAATCGACCTGGAACATAAAACGCACCCTATACTTATATTTCATATATAATACTTATCATATTTCCATGAATATGTTAGATCGCACTCATAGAATAAGAGGCCATGTTATAAATATGTTCCCGACTTCACGTGTTCATACACAATTTTAGAGGGAAAACATCAAATTTCTTATACCAAGGATTTACCAGCATTTTTGAGGGAAAGTGACGATTTTTGTAATATTGTATAAAAAAAAATTACAAGTTTTTTTAAGTTTTATTGCTGTTAAATTAAAAATGTACACACAAATCAGCATTCTCGGGAATATTAAGCTTTTTAAAGCATATCTACGATGGCCCGAGTCTTATATTGGTCCCCGAGTCGAATAGCATGAATATGTGTATATATTAAAATACAACGGTAAAATATCTACTTGTGTTGGACCGTAAAACGAGTCTGTGATAGGAAAGATTTCATTAGAAAGTTCACTGCGGATAAATTCTGTGAATTTTCCTCGCAGTAAGCTTTGGCCAAAGTGCGAAAAAAATACTCAATTCGAGAAATTTTATACGATCCACTGAAAAAAATCTTGAAAAAGTCAAATTTTGAAACAAATAAATGAAAACCAACTATCATTTAGTTTAATGTCATATTTTCGGATTAATAAAATAAAGCATCTTTGAAAAAAAATAAACGTTTATGGATTTATAATGTACTCGTATAAGTTTATCAAAATTAAAAATATAAAATTTGTAATAATTTGTGGGATACATACACAATACAATCGACAGGGTGTCTTTACATGATTGTAGCATTTAAATATGTCGGAAGAAGCCATGTAAAATGGAAATAACGAGAATAGATGATGCAACACCTTCGAAACGTCGATCGCAATTTAAGTTAACTTAAATTTTACTAAATCTGAGAAACATAATAAACTATTCGTTGTATTCATCCATAACCACGTCAATCCTTACCAGTTTATAAAAATATACTTCTTGTAAATTTCTTGAAAACGAAAACCTATTTTTTTCTAAATACATATACCGTATGTCCTATAGAAAAGGTGACTGACGGGAAATAAAATACAAGACATTGTTTTTTTTATTTTACACTTTCATTCAAAATACACTTCTTGTGAGTCAATAAAATACTGGAAGTGGTTGTAAAATTTTCTGAAGCACTCCTAAATCTCATTCTTCGGAATTGTCTCCAAAATCAAAGTCGAAGTCTTCTGGATGTCGAAATGCTTTCCTTTCATTGCCGCTTTTAGTTTCAAGAACAACCAGAAGTCACACGGAGCCAAATCAGGTGAATATGGGGGTGATCGAGCCCCACGATACTTTTTTTGGCTAAGAAATTGAAAAAAACTTTGGCCAAGGCATCAATGACCATGTATGCACCTTGTTCCCGGTTTTCGGGTCGAACTCTAAAAATCTTGGGCTATAAACGATTCAATGCACCCAAATACACATCGGCGTTTACTATTTGACCTTCTGGCGTGAATTCCTTATGGATAATTAATTTCGAATCAAAGAAAACGGTGAGCAGAGTCTTGATTCTGCTCTTCTGCATGCGCACTTTTTTTGCGACCCTTTCATTCTGAGCTCTGGCACTTTGTAAGTGACTCATACTAAAACACCATCTTTCATCACCCGTTATAATACTTGATATGAATTCTGGATCCATATCAGCTGCTCTTTTTATGTATCTGCAGTGCTCCACCCTCCAAACTTTTTGATCGTCGGTCAGTGTGCGGCCTTTCGTTCGACAGTGGATTTAGAAATTCAAGTGAGCTCCTCGATGGGCCTAGTAGAAGCACAACGATCATTTCGAAAAATTTCAGCCTCTTTTTGAACATTTTCTACAATTTAAACTGTCAATAATGGTCCAAGCCGTGAATCATCTTCAATGATCTCTCTACCATCACAAAATATTTCATACAAATACAAACGTTCTCACGACTCATTGCTTTATTATCACAAATATTTTGAATAATTTCAAA
The DNA here is from genome assembly GCA_949825065.1 of Odontocerum albicorne. NCBI lineage: Eukaryota > Metazoa > Arthropoda > Insecta > Trichoptera > Odontoceridae > Odontocerum > Odontocerum albicorne. The sequence goes on from CATKWJ010001234.1 coordinate 14,923, forward strand.
AGTTTGTGTGGCACTTATACCCAATTTAAAACCAAATTTAATGTTGACACGTTGTTCCATTGTTCCTTTTCCAGTCGAGACTCAGAAGCTACTGTCAATTATTACGTCATTACGAATGAACCAACGATACAAGCGCTTTGACACTTTTACAAAAGATAGTCGAAATGTGTCGCTAGTTAACTCTTTTATTCATCTACAGATAGCGCTAATGGTTACGCGAAAATAAAATCAGTATCCTTTCCCATTGTACAGACTGTATATAATGAGAAAGATATAACTCATGAATGATTATTTTTAGAAATGTCGTTTGAATTCCTTCAGTTTTAAGGTTGTATTTTCCTAAATTTAATGGACGCTTTATACAAATTTTTATTTCGAAAAATGATTTAATTTTTTTTAAATATGTTAATAATGAGCTTGCTAACCATGAAATTTATGAAAATTTGGATCTAGCTTGAGTCCATGACAAGGACGCCTGTCATGGATTAACACTCAGTTATCATAAATCATCTGATCCCTACGCTGTACGACCGAGTTATTGTTTCTAAACCTCTGTCATGAGCCCATCAAAGTAAACTAGGGACAAGACGACATAAGTATAACTTATAAAATATTATTTTGATGAAAATAAAAAGTTATTTTGTATTTATGATTGATTCGAATTCAGGGGCATAAAAATACGTGTATTTCTAAAGCAATAAATTATGTGAGAAAAAAACACTGTTCGGAAAAAAATCTGAATAAAACCGGTAATCGACAAAAAAATCTGTTACAAAATCGAATATACATTTTTTATTTATTTATTAAGTGGGATATCGAGTATTAAGATATCGAATGGCGTGTAGCAATGGTAAGCACATCAATGGGGCACTAAAACATAAATACTCAAACTGAATAGTATCAAAATCTGCTACTTTAGTCCCCAACAGTATTGAAGTACTATCTTTGATATATAGGAGTAAAATGTGGACGTGGAAGAAGACTGGTAGATGAAAAAGTATGCCAAAATACTGAATGAAGTGTAATCCCTAACGGGATAAATGTGAACTTTAAGCTGGTGTGTTGGGAAAGATGAAGAGCCCTCTGAGATAGTTTGGGTGTGTAGAACGAATATTTAGTAAAAAGCATGAAAGAGGAAGAAAAAATGTATGGTAGAATCAAGTGACATATTTTGAAAGAAGGAAACAAAAAAGATCGAAATCGTAAGAGGTACGAGTAAATATATGAGAACGTGTATGAGTGTAGAAGAGGTGAAGACGTGTGTCGAGATAGAAAAGTCTGGCACTCTCTTCTGCCTTCTCTGCTAGGAAAATGGCGTGAAAGTAAGTATGTTTGTGCGTAAAAAATAAATGAAATCTCTTTACGCTAACTTTCTCTCATTACATTTTGATTGAAAACTACAATGCTATAACGAAGCATTTAGATTTAGGACATATATAATTTAATTGCGGACTGATTTATTAGTATTCTTGTAAACTAAATTATAGCTGGTATTACAATACATCGCAGAGATAGTCTTTATGTTTTTTTACCCCGCGTTGACATGTCTTCTTTGACTATTTCAAATCGTAATTTATTTAATTATAAAAAGATTCTTCATAAATATTTTCTTCGTTTTTGTATCCAATCTTAAAAATATCCCTCTCATATTTCTTCTAAGTAATTTTGTCTTTTCCCCTGTGATTCGCAGTAATTATTCCGGATATAAACACAAGGTAACCTAGATTATTTAATGTCGTTCTTTCAACATCTTCATAAGGGTATTCTTCCTAATCCCGTCTTTTCCCTTCATTTCCTGCTTTTCTACCTGTTCACCTGTTATTTATTACAGGTTTTTCTGAATTAATGAATAAGAGCCCACTTTCTATGCCTTCTTTATTTAGCTTCTCAAGAATATTCAGGGAATTTCTCCTGCTGTCGTATCTTGTCTGTGACCCCAGGCAAAAAAATTCATAAATCTTTTCTTCACTCGAGTTTGAGTGCTTTTGATAACACTAAAAAAGCAATGCATTTTTAGTGAAGGTTTATTTTTTGTGGCAAAACTTTTGTCTTGGCTTTAGTAAGGATGTTTTTATTTGAGTTTTGAGTTTTTCTTCTTGCCCAAATTTTATTTAACTATAGTATATTTTAAATTCTACGTTTGTATATTTTTTTAACCACAAGAATAAATTATTGTTTACAAATATAATCGAAGTCAAAGTCATACTTCGATATTTGCTAAAGTGTCTTTATTCTTGTAGTATTTTCTCATACTATATTTCAATAGCATTACATACTCGTATATCATATGAATAAACACTTTTTCAAAAAAAAAAAAAACACATAAGAAAAATGTCGTTATGCCCTTTTTACTTCGTCTCTTAAACATAGTTCTTATCCAATATTTACTTCATTATAATTCCTTCGTCTTCTGAAAGAATATCGCGCCATTAATCCAGTGTGTCAAAATTTGTGGCAATTTTTCCACCAGCCCGAGAATGTGTCAAACAACATAAAGAAAGCCATGACGTGCGAACTTTCATTTTTCTCTCACAGACTCCTAAGTAATCATCTTGGAGGCCATTTCATCTCAGCTCCTTATTAAGCCGAGCACGCATAATTCCATTGTTTGTTAACTGTTTGTCTTCTTCAGTTTCCATAAAAGAAAAATCTGTCATTTCTCTTCTTGATGTATCCGGAAAATTCTCGCACTTTCCTTCCAAAGTTGAATAAACTGCATTTTATTATTTATTATATAAATAATGGATGAACATTAAATCATAATAATGGAACAGGGGAAAAAGAAAACAAAATGTGATATTTGGATAAACAATCGAATATTTAAATGAATTGAAGAATTCTGCTATTTGGAAATATGTTCTCAGACGATTAAAAGTGAAACGAGGTACTGAACGGTGAGTTGCAATAAGGTAATGGATCACCAAAAGATAAATTCAAATTAGCAATAGCAAAAAGATCTGCTTAAATGATAGTTCATAATGATGTATTAGTGCCAAAGATTGGTATATGGTTGTAAATCGTAAATGTGTGCAAATACGGTGGGAATGCGTGCAGTAAGAAGAATTTGTAGGGAGTCGATGTATGACAGAATAAGAAATATAGTTATCTAGAATTAATGTGAGTTAGAAATTGACTTATTAAGTAGAATGAAAAAACACTTCACGGTGGTTTAGATATGTTAGTAAAAATTTTCATACATCTTTCCAGAATACTAATATAATCGTATTCAGCTAAAATAATCCGTCTGCATTATCCTAACATATGTTAGTGAAATCCCAAGCTATCACATCGAGAATTCGAAACACATCGTAGTCTAAAAAGACACATAGGTATCATAAAATTCAATCCATCAAAACGCACTATATTCGCATATGTCAATACCATATACGAGCATATCTACATCAATATCTCTTAAATGTATTTGCCTGATGTTCCTCAACCTTTCCACATTGGTTCCTCAACCTTTTGACATGTAAAATAACGAGGCTGAGGGACACCATTATTTTCAGCGTTCGGGTTTTTGAACCACTGGTAATGGCATGAAACTAGCTTTTTTCCATCTAACATGACCCCACACTTTTTAATATAACTCTATATTAAAAAGTGTAGTTTAAAATATGACCCCACACTTTTAATATTTTATATCATTTTTTTGTTCATCGAAAATCGAACTCAAAATCCTCGGATGGAAGAAAAGTATCTTTCCTACTAGAAGTTTTTTGTTTACTAGTTGTATTGTATAAAACTTCCATTGTGTACACTAAAATCAATAGGGTTTATAGCATTGTGGCAATCTCTCTCAACCAACCAGAAAGATGAATAAATATTTCAAAACTAATTTATGCATTTTTTTTAATTTCAGGACTGATCGGCTACTTCAAACTCTGCAAACCAAACCTCTCTTCTTACGGAGGTTTTGGTCAACAAAACTACTACACAGGTCCACAGTACTCTCCTGCAGGTCTTGGTGTTCACACGTACGGGGAATCGATCTACCCTCAAAGACCTCATGGAAGTTATTACGGAAGGCAACAGGAAACTCACCATGGTGGAGTCGCCTTTAGAGACGATGGGGCTGATGCGCAAGATTTGGCTTATCAGGGATGGGAATATAGAAACTCCAAAGCCTTAAAAGAAGATGTCAAGACGTCACAATAAATATATCTACGATATATGATCATTTGTAAATATTTTAAATCAGTTAGTTTAATACTTTGTAGTTTGTAAAGCAAATCAAATCAATGTTATTTATTACCAATATCAATTTATTTATTACGACATGATATTTTAAAACTATTTTTGCATCTTAAGGTAAAGTGAGAGGAGTTTGGTCCTTAAAATTTTATAACTGACCTTTATTTTTATTTCTATATCAAATAATTGTATACCTGTACTATACGACATAAAACAGAAATATTTAAAATACAATGTTTTCAATACTCAAGAAATACGAAATTTGTTTCCTTATTGGCAACAGGTGATTGCAGGTAAAATTTATGTTGGCTTCTAGATTTTAAAAGGGCTCTTTTTTATATCTGATTTTCACATAAGATTTTTTTACACATCTTTCTTGATGGTTGGGAAATATAACTCCATGGTAATTTACTCGCCAGGTTGTACTATAAACAATGAAAATGTAATAAAACAATAATTTATAATAGTTTTTGTGCATATTCTTTTGTTATACATATTTAACAGGGTAATATTATAATAATACGTGTTTCCTCAAAAATATCGCGAAAAGATCAATAAATTAATTTTGTGATATTATCCATTTTGCTGTAAAAAGCTTTCTGGAAATAATTAGATTTTTTTATAAAAATAATAATTTTTCTAGTAAAATTTATTATGAAATCGGTTATCTTAACCTTTTTTTTCAAATTTTACGTATGCAGAGGTAAGTCAATGCCATATTAAATGTCATTATTTTTTATTACGTGATTTTTTCAGCAATATCATATTTTAGAAAAATTAAAATGATATGCTTCAAAAAACCGAAAAACAATTTAATATTTTTGAAATATATGTTAATTCTTTTCGTCCATACATTTTTGTTTTGTATATTTTTACCTAATAAAACATTTTAAAGTATCTAAATGTTTTTCCTTATTACAACCTACACTTTGTACCTTTCACTTACTATATTCTTCCTTACTTTTCGATACATGAGTCCTCTTTCTCACAGTCCATCTATTAGCAGCACATGCCAGTAAGAGCCAAAAGTTTTCAGCCTTAATAAGTAAGAGCCTCAATGGACAGCATGTCAGATGATGTTACTCGTACAATTAAAAATTGATACCTCTCTCATCATTAGTGTGTCAATTAGAGCCGATAAAATACGTATTGTTTTTTTATATTCTGAAATGTTAAAAATTGAAAATTGCACGGTTACTAAGTCTTTTAAAAGTGAAGGGTGTTAACGGAGATGATTCTCCATAGACATCATCAAAACGTACTTTGATTTCTGTCGTAATTTTCCTTTATTCTGGCGTCTGACCATAGACGCTCTTACTAATTCACACTTGAAACTTTTGGATTTTACTGGTAAAATACATTTTATTGGTTTTGTGAATATTTTACGAATCATTCTCTCAATGTGGCCAAACCACCTCACGATTCCTGTTTAATTCAACTGACAACATCCAGGTCTGACAAACGCTTACCGTTTACTCAATCGAAACTTGCTCTATTGGCGTATTGTATTACCAGACATTCTTCACAATTAATTATATTCTATTTGTACTATAACTATTATTTTAACCACTTTCAATGTCTATAGTTTATTTTCTTACATCAGAGTATTTACCGATATAAACCAGAGCGTAGTCATATTTTTGAAGATATTAGCTGTTTATTATAACTATGCTATATTTTAAAGACTTTATCATGGAAAATTTTTCATGGAATTATTATTGATTGTTTTCAAAACGCTTATAAAAATTATTTTCTTCAAGCATTCCTTCCTGCAATATTTATTTAAGTACCAAATATTCTTCGCATGGCACGCATTTCTATAGTCTCACTGTGTTTGTAAAAGTCTGATGATAACTTCTTACAATATGATTAAATTTTATATAATTTTTTCTTCGGGAATATTTAATATTGTAGATATTTAACTTTTATTTAGAAAAAAATATCCATAAATTTAAAGTTCTTATACTTAATGGCTTATAGTTTTTTTGTTATCAAATATTCTTAAGCTTCGTATTATATATTGAAAATATGTTCAAGAACTTAATACGGCTGTACAAAATATTTCATTTTCATTATTTGCTGTATAACCAAATTATGTTTGAAGTGGTTCCACTAGTAAATATATATTTTTGTCCTAGTGGATAAGCCGCCTGTCTTCTAATCCAGGTGCTACGGTTTCGGTTTTGGTTATTGCTTTAGACTTGTTTGACAACTTACAATTTAGTTGAAAGAGATTGCCAATAAAAAATTTACTTGCCAGATTGTACTGTAAATAACGGAAATATAATACATTACATTAATAAAAGCGAGGAATCGATCTCAGTATTCTACTACAACACAGAGGTTTTTTAATTGTTTATGCATAGTTACATCTCTTCACCTAATTTCCTTGAAGAAGTAGGCAGAGAAGACAGAGAGTCTGATTTTCCTATCTCGACATAGATCGATTGCTTCTTCTACATTTATACACCTTTCCAAACAATTCCTACAATTTCTCAGAATTTTTACATTTCCTTATATCAAAATACCATTCATCAACGATGCTGTTCTTGGCCAACTTCTTCCACGCTTTCCTATCATATTTGCATTATATTTTTTAAGTATTCAAATACAATTAATAAATATTTCCATCAATATATGTAATTAAATATTTTAACCAAGATAAAACGAAAAATCTGTAAATTAACATTTCAAAAGCACGGTTCACGGTTGTTGAAACGAAAATTTAACTGTTAGAGAAACATAATAATTCCAAGAGCAATCGTCCTTCGTACAATTATAAACAGTTTGCTGAACTTTTGAGATTTCAATGAACCGAAATTCGCTTAAATTAACGTTTCAAAAATGAAAGAGCCTGCGATAGAAAAAATTCTGTCCGCACAAATATTTTGCTGAGTATATTGACTTTTAATAACAATCAACTGTAATTTATTTTACATAACAATCAACATTATGCTAAAAATAAAATGTAATTATTATTTTGAAAATTTTCACTGGTATTTTCGACAAGTTCAAATGTTTTTTCGGTGTTGTTGCCGTGTTGAGTTGGTTGAAATGAAAACTAACGAATTGCGTAAAACGCTTTACGGAATATGATCAATAATGTAATGTGTAATACCACTATTTAGGTAGTATTTTTCAGATGATATAAGAGTTACAAAAAATATCAAAATGTGTATAGTGATAGCAAACAAAGCCAATGGGTCACATAAATATCAAAAGGTGTGTAGTGATAGCAAACAAAGCCAATGGGTCACTTAAGTATCAAAAGGTGTGTAGTAATATCAAACAAATCCAATGGGTCACTTAAATATCAAAAGGTGTGTAGTGATAGCAAACAAAGCAAATGGGTTACTTAAATATCAAAAGGTGTGTAGTGATAGCAAACAAAGCCAATAGGTCACTTAAATATCAAAAGGTGTGTAGTGATAGCAAACAAAGCAAATGGGTTACTTAAATATCAAAAGGTGTGTAGTGATAGCAAACAAAGCCAATGGGTCACTTAAATATCAAAAGGTGTGTAGTGATATACTCGAATCGGAAATTATCAAAATCTGCTAAGATGATACTTCTAAAAATCATCTAAGCATAAAAAATAACAGTAATTGAAATCGAAATTACACACAGTAAATAAAAGAATGTTGGGTTTCTCAATAGAATTAGAAATAAATTATGTCGAAATTCCACTGACTTGACATATAGTACGATACAATTACTTGTTAAGCATCATATTTCAATTATTGTTCAAGTGTGCTTTTATTGACAATCAAACTTAATTATTGAAACTTCATAAAAAGGGTGTACGTATTATCTGAAGTCGTAAAGACTTAAAGCTTCGAAAAAAAAAATACTTTGCTCTAAAACCGGTTTAATTTTTTAAATGATGGGCATAATAAATATTGACGAATACAATTGAGCTTAATAAGAGGATAAGCATGTTAAAATAAAAACTTCACAAGTTAACATGGTAAGTTTTAAAAATAGATACATGTGCAAAGTATAACAGTATATAATTTTTAATGATTTATCTGTATGAATTTCGGAATTCGAACACCAAAATTTAAAAAAATCTTAATTTTTCGTTTTTTATGTTAAAATGGATAAAAGTATTTTAGATTTTTTTTACTAAGAACAGAGAGACAGAATAATGAACAAAACAATTGATTGTAAAAAGTATTTAAGATACGCGTACTGCATGTTAAAATACGTTTATCATGTAATGTATTAGTGCATTATAAAAATCAATCATTAATCACGAAAAACGAACAAGAATAAAAAAGGAAATTCCATTCTCAGATTTTTGCACGCTAAAATAATTAATTATTCCATTAAGGCGAACAAATCTTAAACATACATCAAATATGCTCTAATTTTTGCCACATGATTTTGAAGAAGAAACTTATGAAATTCGAAAATCATTCAGCAGTATTAGAAATATGATGAGTCCTGGAGATTTCCAATAATAAAATGTAGGCCATAATCTTGAGTTTTTTTTAATCAGAAGCTTTAAATTCCGGAAACGGCATAATATGAAATTATTTTTATCAATTTTTAAACAGATAACACATTTTTTTTAAAACAAGTGTTTAAATAAGAGTTGATAGACATGATTTTAAATATAGTCCTTGAGAATATGATGCGATTGTAATGGAATAAGTGATAGCTTATAATTTAACTCTATGAAAGGGTGTGAATATTTAACATGTTTAGTATTTTTTTTTAAATGTGTGAAATTTGTGTAAAAGGAATGACATCCCAAATTATAGTTAACTACCACAAATTATATCCACAAAATATCAGAAAATATTCACAAAATGAATATATCCACAAAATTGAGGGTATAGCTATGTTATGCTCTTGTACTTTATGGTCCACCTTTTCAATTAAATTATATGAATTCAAATGTTGTATTATAAATTAACTGTATACAGTAAAACCTGACGGGTTACTTGCCACGTGACAATCTGTCCCTACCGATCAGAAATATATAATCAATGAAAAATGCTAAATGTTGCTTTTAAAAATATACTAAATATTATAACAAGTTTTTTGATCCAGTCATGGCTCAGTAGTCTCGACAAAGTTTATGGGACACTAAAATATACACATATTCTCAAACCGAGAAATACCAAACTCTGCTTAGATGATAACTCAAAATAGTATTTTTGTACCAGCGCTGATGAATGGGAGTGAAACGTGGACTTGGAAAAGAAATGTGTCGAATAAATGCTGTATTTTTTTTCTACTAAGTGCTGTTAAGTTGTAATGCAAAGAATACACAGGGTAAAATGTATAACGCAATATAGAACGAAGTGATAAGAATTGACTGCGACCTAAGGCTGATGCATTGAGTAAGATGAAGAAAAACACTTTGAGATGGTTTTGGCACGTAGATCGAATGAATAAGAAATACTAATTGAGCAAATATGCTAGTGTAAATGTTAATTGAAAGTGTGGTAGAGGAAAACCAGTGAAAATGTGATTAGATCAAGTCTATGATATGTGGAAGAAACAACTGTAAAAAGTCAAAGAAATCGTAGTAATTATATGAGGTGTATGGATGTAGAAGAGACGCGAAAGATGTGTGTCGCGATAGGAAAGAGTAACAATCTTCTCTCTACCTACCCTGATAGGAAAACGGCGTGATGGTGTATATGTGTCAATGGCTCAAGACGAGAACATTCATTATGAAAAAATATTCATTCATTTCCTTTACGCTTATCCTGAACAGGCGGGGCTTCAATCCTGAAACTAATCACTTTTATTCACCTCTTTTATCAGCCACTCTCATTACGTCTAGCCCGGGTTGTTCCAGTTTCTCCAAATGAATTTAAATAATTGAATTATTTTCAAGTTTCTGAGTATTTGAACTATTGCATAATTAATACTAGACAGCTTCAATAATTCAACTGAGGCATAGATTTATGTATTTTCTTAATTTATCTATGGCCGATTATATTTGTTCCTATAGAAATCCATTTCAATACTTCCATCTGAATTAAGGATCGGTCGAAATTTGAATACAAAACGTCTCTCCCCATGATCTTTATGGCTGAAGTGTCCAAAATTGGGCTTGATAGAGGTATAATGGACTAATTGTGACCAACAAGTCATTATAGAGGGAGGGAATATAGTGATTTTGTATTTAATTTATAACATTAAAACAAATACATTATATCTTTTAATAGTTAAAGCATTAACACTGTGAGGCTTCTAGACGTTGTAATTTGTTTAGTCAAACACTATTTATTTCACTTTATCATATGTAACTGTACAAAATAATATTGGTTTTAAGGTTTACACATCATCATCAGAGGAGAGAGGAGCACAAACAAGACTCATATTTTGGTTTGTTCTCCTCTGATGAGGTGCAACCTTGGAGATGGCAGGGTTATACTGTTATATAAAGAGGAATAAACTGTTTTTAACTAAACAAATACATTCTTTAGAATATTTATTGAACAAATACTTAGTTATCCCACTGGTTACAATAATCGACTTAACATGTATTTCTGTCTCCTTCCTGAGGCTTTCTTTAGGTGAAATTATTTTGGTGGTCAATACTAGGTACAAAAATTGTTATCTTTTATTGGAAGTGGATGTGTTTTTTATATACGAGTATATTCTTAAACTTTAATGAGGATAATTTATCATAGGAACATTAAAAATACATAGATTCTTGAAATAAAAACCGTAATAAATAAAAAAGACTAATTAGAATGTCCCCTTTGTGTCAATAGACCACACATACTCCCTATCAAACGTGACACCAGTTAGTCTTAGCATTGCTCTCGTAACAAAGAGGATCTCGAAATAACACAAAATAAAAACATATACCAAAGCAATTTTTAAATATTCTTACATAAGTTCCACAAATTTAAGACCGAAACGTTTGATTTATTTCTTTTTTTTTTCAATACTGATTTTAAAAAATCCATGGATACTTCTGTAAAAAGCTTTGATATGACAACCTCCGTAGCCTTGTTGGTAAGACACTTATCTCTCAGCTCGGGGGTTGCGGATTCAATTTCCACTGGAACTCAGAAAAAAAATTGTGTCTGGATTTCACTTAAGGCGTCTGTAACATTTTTCCGGTTGGCTGGAAGAGACTGCTACATGGCAATTAGCCCACCAGCTTGTGATGTACTATATACAACAAAAGTGTAATATACAAAACAATGAATAGCATTAATAAATGTTCCACGCGATATGCCCTGCGACTCATTAGATCAAGTCTATTATTTTAATTGCATTGGTGATGCAAACATATGACTACATTAGTGATGCAAACAGCATATATGAGTATAATAACTCACATATTAGAACAGTCGAAAAATTTCAGTAGAGGCACCTCAGGGAAATAATGAAGATTCAATGTATCGTAGGGTATCAAATTGTGAAATTTTGAAATGAGCAAACTGCTGAAGCATTAATATAGGTGTCCGTGTACGCCTGCGTTAGTCTCGAACACGTGGCTTGCGTATTTGAGTATATACTTTCAATAAATGTCCTCATTGTCGAGGTGACGGAAGACAAAATGAAGCACAGTGGTCTGTGCTAGGGATATAACGACGCATTTCA
>CATKWJ010001235.1:0-83618 GCA_949825065.1 Odontocerum albicorne
ACTGTGCATGAGGTAAACACTGGTTACATCTGAGGCAGGAGGTACAGTACCCGGCGGTAAGTAATACACATCGTGCTTAAGAAAGAGACTGTCAGCCATAATCGGCTAACTTCGGCTTAGTAGAGCGTTGTCTCTGTCGCACGATTGACTGACGAATCGCGACGGAGCACGTGTATGATTGACAGAGACGGCGCTCTACAAAGCTGAATTTACCCGATTATGACCGAAAGTCTCTTTCTTAAGCCCGATGTGTATTACTTACCGCCGGGTACTGTAATTGGGATTTGAATCCTTGGTGTTATTTATGAATTATTTGTTTTGTGTGAAAATCTCAACTAATTTCCGCATCATATTTGGGTTTAGGTATAGAATTGTGTATGTGTGTAGTTCATATATAATCATAAATTTTGATAAGACTTCCTGAAAAGGGTTATATTTAAGTGCTTCCTAAAGCTGCGCACGCCACACAGAGGTCACAGGATCAGTAATGGCAAAAACTTTGTTATAATACCCCACCCTTGGGTGAATTCAGAACAATTCATGTATATAAAATAACAAAATATCCCCTTACGTGTAATAAGTGAGTTAGAAACAGACATTTAAAAAACGGTAGGGACAGGAAACAAAGAAAACGAGCATTTAATGTAATGTATAACAACAACCACGCTATGTCAAAAGTAGCAAAAATTACAATATATAATGGTGTGTTGGTGTTTATCTTGAAGTACGGAAGTGAAAAAAGAACTTGGCAGAAGTCAAATAGAAGTAAGATTAATACTGTAAAGATGTGTGCAATAAAAAATATGGAGTGTCCATGTATCACAGAAAACGACATGAAGACATAAAAAAATAATACATGAATAAAATGGATGTTTTAAGTTAGATGAAGCAAGGAGTTTTAAGATTTTGGACATGTGGAGAAAATGAAACACAAAAGAATAACCAAGCGAGTATACAAGTCAGAAATGCAAGGTGTGCGTGGAAGAAGAAGACCGAGAAAAACGTGTTTTGGACCATGTAACTTGCTTAATTTACGTTTGTTCGGTTGGTTGGAAGAGATTGCCGCTTGGCAATACTCCCGCTAGATTGTATTAGCAATAAAAGTGTTAAATAAATAAATAAATAAAACGTGGCTAGACATAGTGGACCAGATTTTGAAAGAAGTGAGAAATATGAATGATAGAAGATTGTGCATGACGACATGAATGAATGTGAAGGAAGCGAAAGTTATGTGATTGGATAGAAAAGTTTGAAGATCTGTTTTCTCTGCTTACCCCACAAAAGATACAGCGTGATGATATGTATGTATATCCTCCTCTTATTGAATATTGTAATTTTCAAATGTATATTTGAGTCCCAGCTTTATCAGAAAGAAGGTGAACTTCATATTGCAGCTGGTGTTAGTTATCGAGGTTCAAATTAATGTGTGTTTCATGTAATTCCACTTAAGCATTCTCGGAGACAGACTGAAGGATAATGAAGTTTGACTGCAACACCGCTGTCTGCAGGATCACAAGACGTCAAGAGGTAATCGGATTAACTGATATCGATTTTGAAAGTGGAAACGGAGCCGAGAGTAGTGAGAAGTTGTCAGATGGTGAGAGACGCAGTCTGCCGGAAATATAACGACTCGTTCGGTGAATTTGCGGAAATTGCAATCGGAATGTTCGCTAATTATATAGAATATGATGCCAAGTGGAGTTCTTTTGGAGAATCAGAAAATTGATGGTCAATGTAAGGGTGCAATCAGGTGCGGCTTAGAGTAAAAGGAACATTTTGACAGTTTTAATTCATCCAATTGCCCCTCGGAACAGAATAAATGTACAGATATTTCGGGTTTAAATTAACGGTTATCGAAATTTAACTCGTTTATTTGAAGGTTGTTTTTGTATAAGAAAAAAAAAACGAGTTTTTTAACGGTTAGTCGAAATTTCGATTATTTAATATTTTTCATTGAAATATTTTATATTCTTCAAAATTGTAATTGTAAAATATTATTGTATATTAATTTACGATCCCAAAAGTTATTAATTCTGCTTATTTTATTTTATCCGCAGTAGTTAAAAAAAATATTTAACCTCGAAAAAGAGATCATTTTTATTTTTTAATCTCAAATAAGTGATTAAAAAAATAAGATATATCAGTGACTAAATATTGAAAATTTATTCAAATACGAGTTGTATGACCGCGCGGTAACTCTCTGAGCTTCCGTGTGGAAGATTGCCGGTTTGAACCCCGCACTGTGCTCTTCTCCTCGAATGACACAGGTCATTTTCTATATCTACCTACTGCGTAAATGTAGATAGCTGGAAATTTTCTACTTAGCAACATTTCTAGATGATAATGAAAAAAATTATATATTGCTTCCGCAAGAGATGATTACAGATATGAAATGAAAAAAATAATTATATTAGAGCAAAAAATATAAAACAAGTGAAATGATCATTGGTTTAAGAATAATGTCTAATTTTCAGCTCATTACCAAAACGGAAGTTGGTACCAAGCCACTGCAAATTAATATCAATTAAACAAAATTAGCATGCATACTTCGGATGGTTTGAAACCTATCTTCTTGTTATATCGCTCTTAATTCTAGGCTCAAAACACAATCTACTAAATACTATGATTATGTCGGCTCAAAAGTACTGAATTTCTAATCAATTCGAGTGCCTTTCCTTCATAGTCAACGGGTGTAATTGCACAACCAAAAAGAATTTTTAACAAGGCAGATAATCTTCATGTTTGTATCTCGTCTAAGTGGCCACATCCTGTTGTTTGAGTACAGAAAACACCTTATTACAAAACATCGTGCATACATTATCCCCTACAGTTGTAGGATCCCCGTAAACATATAGAAATTTCTGACATCTAATTTATCGTCATTGAATCGGATCATTAGAAATCCTTGATTAAGTGATTGAAAGATACTGATGACATATATAATATAAAAGCAAAATGAAATATAAAAGCTGGCATAATATACCAGGATAATTTATTTAACTTAAAAAGGAAATGTTTAATTTAATAAAAAGGTAATGATTATAAATTGTGAATGTTAAACCTGACATTCAACAAAACGTTGAAATACTGTCTGTTATTAAGGATTTTATCAGTTATATTCATTAGATAAATATGGAAAATCTATATTTTTAATTGTTTAAATACAAAATAAAATGACGAAAACCTTAAAAATTGCAATATATCACAGGTTATAAATTAGAATTTAGAATTAATTGTTACTTTTGAAAATTATATTATAAACTTCAAATTATATATTTTAAATACTTGTATCTATATTTTTTAATGTTATTGAAAAGTAACTATTTAATGTTACTAAAGCATCACAAATACAAGATGTAAATTAATTACGAGCATAATCAAAAAAAGTTTTTAAATTGAAGAAATTTGTCGAAGTTTGGGTTTATAGCATAAATAAATAATATAAACTGTTGAAACAAAGAGCACGTCGCGAAGCTAAAAAAATAGGATCATAGCGGGATAGATACTTAAGAGATAGTATCAGAAATACTTACATCAAAGAAATGTGTCAGATGGAGGATATTATCAGATGGGAAGATAACGGAGAAGGCAGTGAATAATAGCTCTATGGGCGGCCGACCATAAGGAAAGCCCCCCTAATAGATGGAAAGTTGATCAAGGATTCACGCCTACGAAAAGGAACTCCTTGTTAAAATACATACTTTCTTTCCTTAACATTGTCTAGGAAAGAAATAATTAACAGTTAAGTTAGAGGAAGAGTTAATATCCGATTTAGTTGTGGTGTTCGACAAGGCTGCATAATTTCCCTTTTTATTTTTAAGGTTTATTATGAAGTAATTTTTAATGAGGTATTGGATGAAGTGAATGACGGAATTGTGATAAACGGTTAAATAATTAATAATATTCGATATGTTGATGACATTATTCTTCTTGAATTTACAGACTATGCTAGAGTTACTAGACAGGGTTAACGCAGCTTATAATACGAAATATTTGACATTAAACGTATCAAAGACAAAGTGTATGATTGTCTTTGAGAATTTTCTTCTAGAAATAACAAAGTAATTCTACTCATGGATGGACAAGTAATATTCATTCTGATTCTTGTAAAGATACACACAGTTAATTACATGGCGATGATTACCTTTATAAAAAGAACAATTCACCAAACAGGCGAACTAACGTCTACAACAAAAGATTTATTGTATTTCTTTTATACCACATCATAACTCAAGAAAAGTTTCGGTGCCAGTTCACACTAAACTATAGAAGTACCAAGACTTAATTTACAACGTAACAACACTGTATATACTCGCTAATCCAAGTGTCTTAACGCAAATTAATATGGCGTAATAATTGTTCCTGCAATGGAAGGGTGAACATTAATGTTCTGTAAAAAATATAAAATTTTGTAAAATAAAATATAATGTTCGCCCGGGGAAGTCCCTTAATGGTGATGGTCGTATTGTTAGCCTGATAATAAGCAACTTGTCGGCAGATGTTGTTGATGATGAAAATTACATGTCTGAGACTGATTTCGGTACGTTGCGTTTTTACTTTTGATAAGTTGCCAAATAATTTGGTTGTATATCATTGTTTGATCGTGTAATTAACGCACTTGTCAATATTAAAGTAGAGTAAAACTTATGAAATCAATATTAAATAAAGTCTTAACACGGTAAAATTGTATTAATTGCAAAATATTCGCACTCGTTCGTTTCGAAAGTTTGTAAGGCACGATAATGATAAAAAAATATGCATGTAAGGTTTAGCGAATTTATCGTTTCATATATGTTTTGTATGAAATAAAATATTTAATTGAAGTTGTCGAATTAAAATAAACATATCACATTCAGTCTCTAAACGTTATCTAATTAATACAACGTAATCTAATAAATATAGGATTTCGGTATTTTTCAAATTTCCTTATATTTCAATATCACTTACAATTAGCTATATTAAAAGAAATAAGCAATGCTGAGATCATAATAATAATATGGAATCTTGATTATCAAATGTTAATAAAGAAACCAAGTAAAAAGTTTCGAATATCGATTTTTTTGGATTTTTATGATTAGTGAGTTATCGTGCGCAAAGGAAGACTTTGGGACGTTTTGGAAGCTCTACCTAAACCACGCGTCGAATGAAGACCTATAATTCAGACGAGAGAGAACAAAGCGTGAGATACCCTCGTAGTAGGATGATCGATAATTGGTCTTCACAGTCATCAGGAAGCAGCCCCAAAGTTTCTCACCAATAAGGATTTATTTGTATTATCTTAGTCACTGCATCCATCGTCTTTCAAGATGGACAGGGACCAACTACAACAACATCGATGTTCGGATAGTGAGATTTAAAGTCTCGTCCTAATATTGTCTGTGGATCGATCTAGATTGTATTCCTGATGCAACGTTTATGTTAATAATGGTGAGTATTTAAATTTAACATACTTTATCCTTACGATAATTCATGTATAGAAATTTTAGCGATATTACTTTGTTATATTACGTTTGATAGGAGTTTTAAATATTCGTATACATCCCAACTAAAATTATGTAAGATTAAAATTGATTTTATATTGCTTGATTGTTGAACATAGGTCACCCAATTGACATTTATTCAGGTCAACTGGGAAAAACACATTTATCTAAGAGGTACAAAGGACATCTCTATTAATTACGAGTATGGTTCTTATTTCAGTATTCCTATGCTAATGATTGTTAAATATTTATTCATTTTGAAAAATAAAACAATAAAAAAATAACATATATTTTTAATAAATTGTCCGACTACCGAAATCGTTTTATGCGTGACGCGTTCTGATTGGGATATTTTTGCTAAGGTCATATCGAATTTCAATTTACATTTTTTGATAAAATTTTGTACAGCACTTAGTATTCTATTAAAAAAATTAGCCAAATGTATTAAAAATTACTCTCCATTATGTACTTTCTAAAATAATAATTTAGTTAATTACATAGTTGAAAATTTAAATTTATATTTTCATGCATACACACTCAATTATTTTCATTCTATTGTGGCGGATTATTTTTTTAAAACTGGCAACTCTGGCCTTAACCGGAAGAGCAAATATGAAAATCTGAGATTATAAAAAGTTGTTGCAGTCGCAGTCGCTAAGTCAAGTTGTCACCGCCATAAAATATTTAATGTCAGCCTTGGTGGTCTTATTGGTAAGACGCCTGACTTTCGCACGGAGGATCGGAAATCGATTCCTGGTTGTACCCGAAAAAAAATAAAAAAGGACTCCCAGTCTACTATAAAGCTTCGTCTGTTAGTATTATTGTCCCCTTATATTCGGTAGTATAGCTAACACGTGTGATTAAGAACAACGATTTTTTTGTCTACTACAGTGGATCTGATCTCGAAGGTTCGATTAATGAGGCCGAAGATAGTGTTATCTACCGGCCATACTCTTTAATATGCCTGAATGATAAATTTGAATAAGTTGAAGGGATAAATATTTAATGTATTTTTTTTAAATATCCGAATTTTATTACCAATAGCAGTTCGAAAATATTCATTAACTTTAGGTTTTTCGACTTTTTTGGTTCTTCGTATCAGTTGTATAAGATCTTTATTTTTTTATAAGGAGTGTATTTGTAGTAAATCATGGCGAAGATGACTACAAATATGCTCTGAAAATGAAAACTGCAACGTTTTTGAAACGCCAGCATTGTAAGCCAAACTGCGAGGCACTCTATTTCGGAAGACCTTATACAATTGATCTATTGACTATTTTTAAATTAAAATATATTTACCTTTGCAGAGCTTTCCAAGGGATTCCAATATACAGCTATGGCGTTATGTGCTACTTCCTCGATGCATCCCACTAGTCCAACACTGTTTTTCGTATCTGGAAAAAAAAGGCTTATTAAATATAAGGTAATTAATTATATGAATAAGATTAACTAATGCATCTATCCTGGAAGGTGTCGCTGATAGATTGTGAAAAATAAGCTTACTGCAAGTCCTACAATTCTTAAGACACATTGTCCGTAGTGAAGAAGACTGGATTGTTTGTCATTATTACAGGATGTGTGGAAGAACAACGAAGAAGTGGAAGATGTCAGATGCGTTGGAACAAAATTAGAGTTGCGTAACATAACTACTCTTATACGTTCTTCTTCGAATGGCGGAGTATAGAAATGGATAGAGCCAATATAAGAAAGTGGAGGATATTATGAGACTTGGACTGTTGTTTATAGTTAAGACATTAACATTGTGGAGGTTTAAAGACATTGTAATTTATTTTTATCAAACACTGTTTATTCCACTTTTTTGTGATGGTATAACCCTACCGGTTTCAAGGCTTTCACCTCATCTTCAGGGGAGCGCAAACAAGACTTGGACTATTCCTGAGTGATTGGCAAGACCGAGAGAGATGGAGGAAACAGGTCTAAGCAGTCGATCCAAAATGGATGGGATAAAGATGATAACGGGAGTTATGGTGTTCTGTTATGAGTCATATGACTAAGATAAATAATTATATAATAATGGATAATTAATAAAAATATGTTTAATTTCTTGATCAAAACTATCTGTCAAAATTAATATTGAAAAAATATAGTTTTTTTCACTATGGATAAATGTAAATAGGAGCACATGCAAATAAAAATGTAGTTTGTTTTATCAAACAGTATTTATTTCGTTTTATGGGAGCACAAACAAGACTCTCCTGATGATGAGGTGAAAGTCTTGAAACCGGTAGGGTTATACCGTTACAAAAAGTGGAATAAACAGTGTTTGATAAAACAAATTACAATGTATTTAAACCTTCACAGTGTTAATACCTTAACTATAAATAATATAAAAATGTAGACAAAAATAAGACATTAAAAAGCAATTAAATGCTTAATTTTAATTGGAATAAAATATACATAAATATAAAGTACACTAGAAATAATTTACAATCAAATTTTTATATATAATACATACATATCATCACGTTGTTATTTCCCTGTCGGTGCCAGATTTTTCTATCTTAACACACATCATTTGCTTCATCTACACGCATACACCTTCTCATACAACTCTAAAGATTTCTCTGATTTGCTAAGTTTTTTATTGTTTCAAAATAATATTCACTTGATCCACATATACTTTCCTCGTTCTTCCTCTACGACGTCTTCCACTCACGTTTGCACTTTATATTTATTTTGTTAGACTTTATTCATTTATTCATTCAACATGCACAAACCATCTCCGAGTTATCTTATTTAATTATGATATAAGAAAACTATATAAAATGTTTACATTAATTTTGTTGTGAACTTAGTACAGTGTTAAAAGAGGTTATATTTTTTCATTTGACAAAAATAAAAGAGTTTGAAATTAAATCGAATAGCTAGTAAAAATGGCCTCGAAGGTGTGGGCTGATGTAAATTGCGTCAATTTAGTCGATAATAAATAAATATTTGGCGACGTTGAACGTGTCGCACATGATTTAAATAATAGGTCATAAAATAGAAACCTTTTGTTTTTTTTTTAAATATTTAAGTCACTAATCGAACATATTTGCAATTGCAACGTCAACGTACAGTATTGTCATGGAAAGATTTATTTTTGCATTACAATAAACAATAACCTTAATAAGATAAACGGCCATTTATCCTTGTCACTTGAATCAAGTCATCTGTCACATAAGTCTGTTAGTATTTATTCACTGAGTTAAGCGAAAAAACTGTCAATATGCTTTTCGGTAGGAGTGATATTAAATCTTTAGTGAGTTATTTATGAGAACTTAGAGTAACTTTTAACATATACTGGATATTTTCTTCCATAAAGCTTTTTTTATAATTCAAATGAATACATTCAATATAGGCAATACGAAATGACTTAGTCTTGAAAATTTTAATTTCTGAATTTAGAAACTGAATCTTATGTTTTCTCCTTTTATTAATGCAATTCTGTTGGTACGAGTAATATGTTTTATTATATTGCATTGTAATTTCATTGTATATAGTAAAATTAAGCCGGTTTATTGCTATTTGGCAACTATTCAAACCATTCAGAAATATGTTTAAAATGCCTTAAGTGAATACTAGATTGGAACCTTCTTGTTAACAAAATTGGTTTTAAACGGGAATCGAACCCTGGGTTGGATAACAGGCGTTTTACTTACTTCCCCAAGAAAGTCGTCTGTAATAATGTAATCATAAAAAAAGATTTATGAAAAAAAAAAATTAATATAACACGAAGAAATCGTGTATTTGATATGTACGTAAGTAGAAATTTAAAGTAGAGGAAAACAATGTTTTGTGAAAATCTTCCATTCTTTTCATGTCAAATAAATTATTACTTAAATTTTTACTACTTTTGGCGAAATCAACTCTTTTTTCTTCTTTAAATAAAATATCAATGAGGCAGTTTATTTTCTTCCCTTAATATTATGTAACTGAAGCCAATATGTTAGGCTTTTTGTAAGTATGAGAATTATAAGGTTTTTTATTAATAGCTTCCGCTTTTGCTACTATTATAATGTATGTTATTTACATTTTGTTCAGTGATTTGTAAATTTATGAGGTTTAATGGTGTAAAATAATAAAAGCGAGTTGAAAATTGAATCGAATGGGCGCGTGTGGGTGGTGTTATTCGGATTAACCTCCATTAGTTTTGTATTGTGAGGCGAATTAAACGGCCAGGCCATTGTTAAATCACGAGCGACAATCATTCACCGTGTCGGGACATGAACCCAACACCTAGCACATGGCACCCAACACTCTGGTCAGATGTTTTATAGACTTAACGCAATTTACTGTATATCTACTGAAAACACTGTCGTACCGATACTTCTATGATGTAAGGAAAAAGTTTATTATGAAAAACAGAAGTGTGTTTAAATGCTATGCAAATAACAACATTTAAATGTAATTATATGACCAGTATATAATATATAATAGTTAAATTTTATTTTAATGTTTTATATTGCAAAAAAAATGTTTATCGCTAGAAGAATTTAATTTTCCGAAGTATTATAGTTTACAAGACAGTTAATTCAATAAACAAAAATTAAAATGGTGAATCGTTTGAATACTTATTGTATGATTTTTTAATTCGTTATAAAGAAGAGCATTAACAAATGACTTTAATCCAGGGCATTAACGGTATTACAAATTTTATTTCGCGGTAATTTTATAATCTCCGTAAGATTTTCTTTACAATTTTCCATAATATATTTCATGTTTTACGATTTTCGAAAAAATACGATTTTCTAATGTGTTATGCTCGTTACAGAGCAGTCGTAATAATATGACTTGATCTTGCGAGCGAATTGTCCGCACTGCAGAAATAATGATACTCTTTATGTGCTGACTGTGATAATTTCTATATAGGAAAGACAGGAATATCTTTTGAAAAGAGGTTTCGTGAACACAAATCCGCCTTAACAAATCCTCTAATTTATTCTGAAATGGCTAATCATTGTCACCGTGAGAATCATACTTTTTCTATCGATGATGCCAAATTTTTACATATTAGTGGCAACGGAAATAAATTGGACAGATTAGAGGCCCTAGAAAATTCTAAGTCAGTATACCGATCGGAACATCTGTTGAACAGTTATTTCCCCAAAATCTTCCCGCTCTTGGCCGAAATTATCCCGAGCCTTCCTCACCCCCCAGCCTCCAACCGTTGAAGCGTCTATATCGGTACCAGTTCGAACATCATTTAGTCTTGTTTGCGCTCCCCTGAAGATAAGGTGAAAGCCTTGAAACCGGTAGGGTTATACCGTCACAAAAAAGTGGAATAAACAGTGTTTGTGAAAAATAAATTACAATGATACTCTTGGATTTTTCACGGTCAGTAGCATTTCTTCTATACGCTTGGAGTAAACTGTTGGTTGCTTTCCTTACTAGGTCTGTCCATCGTAATTTGCCCGTAATTTGATATTTTCTATTTTACCTTAGAACTATTTTATATAAAAAAATGATTGAAATATATTATAGATCAAGGCAAATATGAATAAAACAATGTGACATGGATGTTACGCCTCTGATTAATTTAATCAAAGTTTGATATTAGTTCAAGATTACGAGTTAAATCGATATAAGCAATTTGTCGATAAATAGTATCGCTTAAGTTAAATGCAATGTTTCGTTATTTTTATAGTGCGAATAACTAAATTCCATTTGAACTGAATAAAACGTTAGTAGTGTGTGTCTGTCATTTGATATTTATCACTTGAAATATACATTTCAGGCGAGAAAATACTGCTTTTATAATCAAAGGTGTCCAAACACTTAGATTTTCACTAGTTTTTAAATGGCAAAAATAGATAATCAATTTCAGTAATTGACATTTTTGTCAGTCATAACACTGTATATTTCATAAAATAATTCATCTAGTTCACCAGTTACTGACATAAAGTTGAAATATTTATAATCACATATATAATAAGATATATGAATAAAATAATACACTTAGATTATTAAAACTAAGAGAATGGGAAATATTCTTATATGGAGTTAACTACTTTGTTTGAAAATATAACTGAAGTATCGTTTTGCAGAAAATAATAATGGAATTTAATTTAAGAAAGCCAACCAAGTACACATAAATAAAAAAAAATTACATTGTTTTTAGTAACTGTTTTAAGAAAAATAAACATGATCGTCGTTGTGAAGTGAATTTATTTCATGGAGAGCAGAATTTTTAAATATATTAATTTATTTAAAACTTTTATTGCATATACAATCTAGCGGGCTTATTGCCAGACGACAATCTCTTCTAACCAACCTGACAAAAGTAAATGAAGCTAGTTATATGGTTGCATAAATCATTCAAATTACTACCCATCTCCACGAAATCCTTAAACACATAACATACGTGAACATACGCCCATGATCCCCACAAAGACGGACAATCACCCGAACATTATTTTTCATATAAAGTGAGATATCATCAATCAAAATAAAAGGAAGGGATGGTGGAGAGGAAATGAAAAGAAAAATCGGGAATGAAACACGTTATTTTACTGACTAGAAATTAAGAGTTTTTCAGTCGCTTCTTAAAGCATGCCAAGGACGGAGCGAGTCTTATATTGGTTTGTAGTACATTATCATATTGTAAAACACTTTTATTGTATACAGTGCCACCCGGTTAATTGCCATGTTGTAATATTTTTTAACTAATCAGAAAGATTTAAATGAGGCTTTAAGTATAATAAAAACGAGACAGGACTTTAAAAAAAATTAGGTACTAGCGGGAATCAAACGCTCGACCCCCCGACTAGAAGACAAGTGCCTTACTCTCTAGGCTAAGGAGTTGGACACATTAAGTTAATGTTATTAAAAAAAAACGTTGAGATTCAAAGGATTACATTTTATTGTGTAAGATAAATAAATCCTGGATATTGAAAGGGAACGATAAGAGTTGAATAAATGCAGTGGAAATGCGTGTCTTAAATAAACTGATCTGGTATCACAAAGTATGATAGATTAAGCAACGATTTGATGAAGGACAAACATTATTGTTAGAGGCGGGTGTTATAAGTAGAATAAAAAAAGAAATCTTGAGACAGTGTTGCCATATTGAGAAAATGAGTTGCGAAAGACTTACAAAACAAATATAATTGTCTTGAATTAATACAGAGCGAGGAAGGGGTAGATTTAAGACAGAGTAGATATTAAATGAGGACAATATATAATATATAATATTTTAAATACTGAATAAAAAATCTTCGTCACGTATAAATGAGTCGCAGTTAACATTTAGTTTTACTTTTGCATTAAACATTTAAATATACTCTATCAATATTAATCATTTTATTTATTACCATTTTTGAATTCTATGAGGCATAAGTAGTAATTCATTAGAGAGGAAATCATAAATCTACAACATTTTAAGACTTCAAGTGAAAAAGTAGTCAAACGTGAGGCGCTTGTATATGGAAAGTTTTAACATAAGTAACTAGGGTAAAAAGTGAGTGCATCACGCAAATAAATTAACGAAAATAATTCATTAGCCTTTTCAGCTGTATGTTATAATTTCATTTAATTAAAAACTATTATATATATGACACATTGTCTAAAATTAAGATAGTTTGAAATGAAAAAGTATTAAGTAATTAAAAAATCAATCCATACATTCATTAAGATATAAAAGGAAATTCTATGGTAAATTAAGAACAGAAAAATCATGCTAAAATCAGGGAAACAAATTTGCATTGTAACTTTTTATTTATGATATGATCATAAATTTATATTTTTTTAATCGTCATTTTTATGACTTAATGCAATCACAAAACATAGAGAATCTGAAGAGAATAAATTATTATTTTTACAATATTAAAATTAAACTAAATAATTAACCATGAACTATTCATGTTACCTATAAATATTCAAAATAATATCAAATGTTAAACGAGCTGAAAATGTTAATTGTAAAAGAATCATGTAATGTCCGTTATATTCATTTTGATTTTTTTGCCGTTGAAATTTATAGGATAACCTTATTTATTTATTTAACACTTTTATTGCAAATACAATCTGGCGGGCTTATTGCAAGGCGGCAATCTCGTCCAACCAACCAGACAAAAAATGAAGCAAGTTACGTGGTCACATGAATCATTCAAATGACTATCTATCCCCACGAAATCCATAAACATATACGAGTACGTGAGCACATGCCCACAAACCCCACAAAGACGGACAGTCATCCGAACGTTATTTTTCATATAAAGTGAGATATCATCAATCAAAAGGAAAGGAAGGGATGGTAAGACACCTGTATTTATCCTTAGTCTGGATGGTAAGACACCTGTATTTCTGTTTGGTCGAAGAGATTGCCATATGGCATTAAACCTGCCAGATTATACTGTATACAACGACAGTGTAATTTAATATAATACAACACAACTAATTCCTTTGTGTTCAGTATGTGATATATGTTCTAATAGTAAAGTTTAAATTTTTTTTTAATAAAATGTATTCGTTTTTAAATGCTTTCTGTTTAAGTGATTTATCGAATTGATAGTAATAATAACAAAAATACGAGTACAATTTAAACACCGCTTTCAAGAGTGGTCGTATTTGGGATTCGAACCAACTATTTTTAACAAGTAATTAAAAATATTACTTTAAAAAAATTGAGTATAAAAGAAAGGAGATGGTACTTTATTTTTATCAAACACTGTTTATTCCATTTTTTTGTAACGGTATAACCCTACCGGTTTCAAGGCTTTCACCTCATTTTCAGGGGAGCACAAACAAGACTAAATTCTGTTCGAACTGGTACCGATATACACGCTTCAACGGTTGGGGACTGAGGGGTAAGGGAGGCATGGGACGATTTCGGCCAAGAGCGGAGAGATTTTTGGGATATAACTGTTTACCAGATGTTCGGATCGATGGAGATGAGATGGTGCCTTTGGCCATTAGATTAGATGTTTCACGCATCTACATATGCTTAGAAAAACATATCCAGTAAGAAAACTACAGAAAACTTACCAAGGGAAGACGAACTACGAAGAAACATTTATAGATCTTCCAATATGTAATAGTAATACATTCGGATTTAAGTGATATTTGATCAAATAGATGTGTAAGATGGGTAAAACTCAATGTTTTGGTAAAAACTATGAATGAATATACACCAGCTAAAGTTTTGGGGTGTACGAAAGTCTACCTGCTCTTTTGGAGATGGGCTTAATCTTTATGGCCCAAGGCTGGTTATCGAGCGGGCTGTAAATCTCTTGTTCATTTATCGACGCGTCTGTCAATAAATCATGAAATTAAGCTCATTCCTCTTCCTATCTTGGCCCGTCACCGAGTAAGTGAACTCACCGAGGGTTTTTCGAGGAATCACTTTGGCGGAGACTCCATCTGAGAACGGATTTATCGGCCAACAATGAACTATGGTCTCGGTGCACGTTTTTGTTTTTGGAAATTATTATTGGACCAAGATATTAGGTTATCGTGAATGAAATTTCGCAAATTAAAAACACAAAGTTACAAAACATTTTGCATTTTTCTGACGCGTACCTTTAGACTCTCCATTTCAACACTTTGTTCCTTCGATTCGAATTTCAACAAAATTACATTTATACAAAAATTCAATAAGCTAATGAACTTCGTATTTTCAGAACGAAAGTTTTATTCCTTTAATAATAAATTATGATTTGATTTTTTTTAAATAATCTTCTCTAAATTTATATAGTAAATTTTTAATAATATATTACTGAGTTAATGAGTCAGCCACGTAGAGAAGATGAATGATGAAAAATTTTCTAATAAAAAGAAATATACAAGTGGTATAGAAGGTACGACGAGTTTGGAAATACGTAGAAAAACGTGACAAGACCAAATTAATCAAGTTCTGAAAAAGTAAATACTGAAAAATCTTTGTAATAGGAAAGTATGCTAGACGAGTTGTTTGGACGTGGTAGAAGTAAAATATGTGTGTCAGAACATAACGAAGGAGATACCTGTTTTCTTTCTCTACCCTCATAGAATCCTGGTTTAACGATGGTGATTTTTAAACTCATAATATATTTAATTGAATATTATGAAAATATTGGTTTATATGAGATACCATTTTTTAAATTAATTTATACTATTAATTTTCGCAACAAAATATATTCGTACAAAGCACTCCTAAGGCAAGCTGTTTAAATAAAACAAAACGAAAATAAAAACAATAATTAAAGAAACATTAAACAAAGTAGTCATAAGTATAAAAAAAAACCACCACAGTCACATTATACAAAACATTGCATTTAAATTAGAAACCTTTATTTTACAAATTATCATTCACTGATTGGTCGACACAAAATGGTACTTGTCAATCCACAAAAAAAGAAGGAAAAAGAAACAGCACATAAAATATTTATCCATTGCATGATTTTGATTATAATTGACACTGCGTTTTATAATACACGTATCATATCGGAAAAAAACTATAATCTTATCATTATTAGTTTAATCAAAGGAATTTTGTAAAATATAATATACGTACGTTTACATATCTTAAATATTATAAAAATATCCAAATAAAATCTGGGATGTAAATTGTGTATCTCAACGATCTGAATGACTTGAAAGCAAGATGATTATTTCTTCAAAATATATTTAATATTCCATGGCGTCTTAATTTCGAACCGAGGAAGAAAAGAAAAATATAATTTAAGATGAAACGACAAATGCAACGTGAATTTGCTTATGCATCTTATCAAATCTGCAGAAGGTGGGCGTTAAGTAGATGTCATGTGCATCGCGACAGACGAGACAACATCATGAAGATGTAATAATATGAGGAGCGGGACTAGCTGCGAATGCAATGGACGTAATATGCAATATGCACCGAATATACCCGTAATACTCACGAACAATAATTACAACGCTACCTGGACTCTTGTTGAGTGACTAAATGTGATGTTATCTTATGAAACGTGAGATGAGAAAAATCTGCCAGGGAAGAACAAGTGTTTTTTTAGTTCGTTTGTAGTTGGTATGTTTCAAGGAATCGATAACGTTTTTATCGAGTTTTTAACATGTACAAATAATTTAAATTGATTGAACATACTTTTATCTTTTATTACTGTTTAATCTTGTGTTCTTTTCCCATCAATGTTAGGGGACATTGAAAGTTTAGCTGAAGAAACGAAATCAAAATGTTTGAAAATTAAAGAATGCCTATTTCCCGTGATTACTATAATAAAGAGCACATTACTAAGTGAGGGGTTAGGGTACTGTTCTATGACTACGTTTAGTGCAAACATTTTGTCTGCGCCTTCTTTGTATGGTAACTAACAACATTTCTGACGTTATTTGCCTCAATCTGCTACCGTTTGCTTCCAGTCGTGTTGAGCAGTAATGTTTTTGAGCATGTCATGCAGTATGTCCTTATATTTTTGAGCATGTCATGCAGTATGTCCTTATATTTTTGAGCATGTCATGCAGTATGTCCTTATATTTCTAGCAATGTCCATCGCGTTTTATTCTGTCCCCCTGCAGCTCACAAAAGAGGATTTATTTAATTTAAAAAAACAGGCTTAGCCCAATTATTTTGAAAAATACAAGATGTATTAACATTAAAAATAAAGAAAAATTGTACAGAATAAAAAAAATATATATACAATAAAAAGTAATGTATATGCATACATATGTTATATACACACAAACATAGACATATATTCAAAGTCACTTAAGTACGTTGATGAGTGCTTTCTAACGCGCTCAATCTTAGAAGAAAATTTACTTTTGCTTTTGGTAATGTGATATGAAATATGTCAATATCCGAAGCAGTCCCGTTCAAAATAGTTAAGGCCCTTTCAACAGGCATAACGGCTGGAAGACCCGTTCTTGCGTATGTTATTGAGAACAGTTCTTGCCGGCGCAGTCTAGTATAATTGTTAGGAATATTTAACGCTAATCTTTGTAGTAATGCTGGACAACTCACAAACTCCTCGAACGAGTTTGACAACGTATACCAGGAGACGCAGATCTCTTTTTACGCATAAAGAGTTATACCCGAGCATGCCCAGCAGAAACTGAGTAGGATAAAGCCATGGATAGACACCAAACTCACTCATATAGAGATATTTTGTATAACTGAACTCAGGCATAAAACAGGCAGACAGTAACATACTCAACAGAGAGAGTGAATTTTTTTATTGGGGGCCAATTTCCAGAATCCAATACATCTTCACAGTTGATCATAATAATTATTACAAGACGTTTCTTTCGATTGATCAAATTAATGTATCATCACTACGTTTTTTTCGTCGTAAATGAAAATACGAGAAACACAAATTCACAATTATATTGCTTCATTATGAAGTTGATTTGTTTCGGAGTTCGCTCCTGCGCGCAGGGCAAAACCGAGTAGGTACAGTTTCTTTATCATCAGTGTCAGGCAAGTGTCGCAATCACAGGGGCCGCCGCTCCGTAGCGCGGCCACAACACAGGTACTCGCCTAGTACACGCTCTTAGTTATATAGTCAAGACACCAGGGCTGCCGTTGAAGGTACCGCCAATTTTTAAACTGAAAATGATGCGCCCTTAGAAATAAAATGTTATAAGCCTACCAATATATTTTTCATTACATTATTAACAGATCTTTTGAATTTATCGAAATGATATTATTGTGGAAAAGTTAAATTCTTTACTGATAATTGTTTATTAAACTGTTAAATATCCATAGGATAAAAATTAAAAAAGTGACAATGAAAATGCTTTTATAAACCGAAAGAGTTTCACAACATATTCTATGTTCATAATTTAGATTTTTCACAATTGAGTTCAAAGTATTACCTTCGATATACTCTGAGCAGGGGTGACAAGATGCAGGCTGAATATGCAGACATGTTTTTTTTAAATGAAAGTACATTTAAATGTAACTTTGGGGATATACAGAGACTCACAACATATGCTAGTTTGTTGGAGCAGTGGAACATTGTATTATTTTTAATCTATTAATATTAGAGGGTACGAATCCTTGGTTAGATAGATCACCATTGATGCGAATAAATATATTTGTTATTCAATCATTACATTATTTTGTTGATTTTTACGAGATTTATAAACGATAGTTAATATAAATATAATAATGAAGGACTTGGCATTTTGTACGAATGAGAAGCTAACCACGAATAAACTCTCAATGGAACATTGGTGGCAAAAGCGAGAAGACGCAGTAAGTACTTTACCTTTACTGCTTAATTATTTCCATGAGTTGTGTTGTGGTTTTTATGTGTGAACATCATTTCCCATTTGTCATTTTACTTTTATAAAATTTGAACTTCTAGAGGATTTTCATTTTTTCGTTCTTGTTGACAGTTACTTTTTATTTGGTTTTCTGCCATATATTTTGTTTTTTTAGTCTAGATGTACAGGGGTGTGGGCTGAAAGCCCCCCGATGTCCTTGCGGTAGGGATCGCTCTACATAAGTGGGGTGTATCTCGGGCGGGGGAATGTTTGTGGGATGAACCCGGACCGTATAATGTATTCTATCCTAAATGTGTTTTCTGCAATTTGTTTTGAGGTGTGTGTGCGATACTCGGAATGTGTTTATTATATATCATATATGTACACATTGTGTTGCTGTCAAGGAACCTTTATTTGTTTGTTTGAATTAATCTGAGGTGGTATTTGTGATTTTTTTTTCTGCCATCTATTTATTTTCTGTTTTTTATTTTCTTTTTATTCTACATGTGCAAGGATGTGGGCTGAAAAACATCTGCTGTACCCGTGGCTGGGCTCACTCTATATTGGTGGGGTGTATCTTGGCCGAGGGGATGTTATTAGATGAGCCCTGTCTTTAATATATTTTCTGCAATTTATGTGTTTTTTGAAGTGTGTTTAAACATATTATGTACATACTACGAGTATGTTGCTATCAATAAACCTATATTTAGTTATTTATTTAAGTATTATTAGATATATGAGGAGAGATTAAAGAGTTGAAATTTTGATTTTGAGCCTCTAGAATTGGCCGCTTGCGTGCACTGCACACATTGCACTTTAGTGAGCGGCGGTCCTGATAGATATATTGCGAATAATACCATTGGCGGAAATATCGGCGGGTGCAACAGTTGTACAACAGTAATTATTATTTTCTTATATTTTATCTCGCTCTTTGTCGATAAGTTTACAAGATGCAAATGTTCATATAAATATTTATGTAGAATACTTAACAATTTAATAATAAATGTCTGCAGAATTCAGTAAACATCACAATGTATGCGATATAATATGTAAAGTTGGCGTTACAACGTTCTCGGCGAGACAATTAAAAGCGCATAATGCCTCGATTTTAAACGTGACTTGACGTCCAATGACATCTAAAGGATAAAAATGTTTGCATTGGAATTGAGATTTCAACGTGAAATACGAAAAAAAAAAATATCAAGTAGATATAATTATATGTCGACGACAAGTGTTTTTTTTTCTCAGTGAGTTTAATGTCTCAAATATTTTGAAGAATTGTATAGTCTTTGATTATTTCATAATGTAGTAATAACCAAGAAGGTCATAGTGTGAGCATATGAAATATTGCAAGGATAGACTTCGAGAGACTTCCAGAAAGGGTCTAAGACTGAATAGCGTGGAGGAGGTACCCTGGCAGCGCTGCAACTGCAACTCTAATGGATAAGGGAGGAAATAAGATTTAAGATCTAGGTATCAAACATAAATAATGAGATTTTCGCTTTTGATGGGGGTAAGGGGAATGTTTTAAACCTTTTTATGTTCCTATCCTTACACTCAATTTATTTTATTTATTCTAATACTTTTAATCTGTCAATAATGGTGGGTTCCATTCCCAAGTTAGAGCGTTCAATAGAGGAGTCTGTCATTTTACAGTATTAAAAATTCAATTATCTAAATATAAACTCTGAGAGGATTTGGGCACGTGGAACGAATGAAAGAAAAAAACTAACACAACAAATATACAGTGCAAATGTTAGTTGAAGGCGTGGTAGAAAAATACCAAGGAATTTATGGTTCAATCAAGTGAATGATATTTTGAAAGAAGGAAATGTAAAAAGTGAGACGAAGGAGTTGTATTATAAGGTGTATGGATGTAAAGGAGGCGAAATATGTATGTCGTGATAAAAATCTTAACGTCCTGTCCTCTATACTAAACCCGATGAGGAAACAACGTGATGGTAATGACATGTGTGTAATTTTTTTTATTTTCAAAATCTGTTGATTATATAAATAAATTAAAACTTACTTTATTTAAAAAAAATGTTTATAAGCTTTAATAATAAGCTCTAAAATTAAAAAGATAAGAGTTTAATAAAGTTTCAAGTGAGGGGAAGCCATAAGACATGTATATTATAGAAAATAAGGAAACCGTGCCATTATTATACAAGTTGAAGCGGAAATGCAAAGGTATTCTATTATTTCAAGTTAATTGCATAATACTTTTTAACATTCTTCTGTTGTAACTTTATTATGTGCGTACATAATGGAAAAAATGGTTTTGAAGAATGGAGAAAAATATACATAATGGTATAATGTATCAACCTTTCGTAGCTTAAATGATTATATAATAAATCTAATTAAAACAACTAGTTTAGTAGGTATTGCCTATTTATACGTACTTAGAACCTGGATAAGGTATTTTACGCTTCTTCAAAAACGCACATTTGCAATGAGAGGATTTTTCTATACACTTTTTCTATCCCTGTCTTGAAAAATTGTTATGAATTTCTTAAATTTATGGACTATATGCCAGTATCAAGCTGTTCTCACTCCATAGGACATCGTTAGTGTCTAGGTTATGTATCAGCACTCTGAACGCTATTGGGCTTGCAAGTTATTACTAATACGGTCATATGAAACTATTCAACTATACCATCCAAGTAACAAGAAGTTTGAGAACAGGCAAATTGTTATGATATTTTTCTTTCATTTTAAAACTGGATTAGTTTAT
This sequence comes from Odontocerum albicorne, assembly GCA_949825065.1. NCBI lineage: Eukaryota > Metazoa > Arthropoda > Insecta > Trichoptera > Odontoceridae > Odontocerum > Odontocerum albicorne. The sequence continues at coordinate 21,397 of CATKWJ010001235.1, forward strand.
CTTTATCCTGTGTTTAAATTTATCCTGTATTTAAATTTATCCTGTGAGTGGAATGAAAGGATTTTTTTTTAAAGGAAAGGAAATTGCATTATTCTATCGAAAAAATACATTATACGTCGGTAATAAATTTAAAAACTTTAATAAACAGATAAACGGAGGATAGTTTCGAAATCTCCTGGTCATCGAAGAAAGTGTATTGAATTTTCCGGAAGTTGCGACATGGAACTTTCTAAAATAAAAAAAAATATGACAATCTATAAAGCACCATTTCGAGGGCAGACTTTCTTATAGCGTTAACATTATTTCTTTCGAAGTCTATCTAATAGCGAAATTCGAGGATTTACGTGGTCACGTTATTTTCACATTTAAATTAATCGATAACAATTAAAATGTCAAGCATTCATAAACTTACTTTTGTAGCTTAAAGTGCTACAAATCGCTATTATTGAAATTGTTTTTTTTTAATTATATAAATACCGTCAAGCTGTTTTCATTTTCAGGTGGACCAAAATGATAGATTTCCTCGCAATTCCATACTTTTTACTAACGCGGACAGTTTTTGCATTGAGGATGTCCATATATGCAATTAAAATTCTTACTTTTCTGTTAGTTAAAATTTATCAAACAATATGCATTCGTCCTTCCTCGCTCTCGATTCATATCGAACAGATACTCGTAAACTAATATTTGATTGATATAAACGACTATATTTTTATTCGAGATAAATATTTTTTGTTATTTTATATTATGTTTTTTTTTTAATCAAGTCGATTTTGGCTCCCATTAGATATGATTCCTAGGACCAGTGTCCTGATTATTCCATATTTGATACGGCTCTGCATGTAGTCGGAAGATTATGAATGTATCGAGGAAAATGGCGACATTCTATAAATCACGTTTAATTGATACGTTTATATTTACCTTAACGCTTTTACACGAACCATTTTGCCTGGAATAATTTATACTGCAATCACGATAGAGTGTAAAGTATCGTGTAATTGCGGCGTCATTATTTGTAGGCACTGTTCCAAAAAGGATAAATCTTGACGAGATCAACCTTGAACAGGACATCTCTACATGTAAAATAATAAAAAAAAATTAAAAAAACAACTACATCAAGAAAGGTTGTAATGTAATGAAGTAGTAAAAATTACGTCTCGTTCTCTCTGTTTACGCCATTAAGGATCGATGATACATATTTTGCTAACTTAGCGTGAATATTAACCGTTATACCATGGCTACCGACGATTCGAGGCACCCCAGGTTGGATTCCTGGCGGATTATATTCCGGACTGGTTTTACTCAGAAACAATTTTACATCTGAATTTTTGTTTTTCTGTATCTTATATAAACTCTTTATAAAATTCTATATAATAAAATGCTACAGCGGAATAATCCTGCCAATCGTCTTGTAAGTAAAATCTTTGCCATTGGAACTTTGGGTTTGGTCTATCAAGACTGTGTAACAGATTGAACACAATAAACTAATGCATGCACATGCGTCTTCCATCCACAGAATGGATGACAAATCATACTACATCACGAAGGATGTATCGCCAATCATCGTCAGCATAACATATTTTGCAGAATCTATGTTAAATATTTCACTATTACAATTTTTAAAACCCTTGCAAGGACATAGATGACCACCAAGTGCTAGAACGCTTGTCTGTCACACGAAAATTTTGGGCTCGATTTCGTCGAAACTAGACAGCCAAAGTGTCTTAAGCTAGTTTTTTTTTCACAAACAGGGTATTTAATATCTTTCTGGGTAGTTAGACGAAATTGCCTTATGATGATAAATCTCACATGTTTTTCTGCCTAGATCTTTGGACAAGCTATTACGATATGAGAAAAAAAAATCTCTGTCAAGATTGACAATATATCAATAAAAACGATACCTAAAAAAAATCAGGTCAAGTAAATTGCAGTCGATGCAGGAGATACGCCAAATTGATCCAATTCTTCAATGGGTTTTATGACACGTTAGCTGCATACATAAGAAGCAATGACACTTTGTCATTCACGATTTTAAATGAGACTTCTTGGAGAAAAGACTGCGTTTGCCTGTAATTTCATGTTCACCCCGAGGGTGCTATTAAACGGACATTATTTGCGGCAGATAAAGAAAAATTACCACATTTACGATAGCAACGGCAACTGTGTTTACATGTAATTAAGGGAAAATTCCTCGGGCATTATTGTATATGAACGTACTTCTTATTTCCCGAAATGGATTTTACATTTCAATTTATATATTTAAGACACGTGTAATGCGATTGCCACAATTACAGACTTCAATTACGATTCAGAAAAAAAGAAAGCCTTCAGGTTACCTTAAAACATCTTGTTTAATTAATACTTAATTATTAAACGATTTGAAAAAAGTACTTTTCAGATTTTTAAATAAATATTTTTTTGACTTATTTCTAAAGGCAAACACTTACGAGTATAATCAAAAATAGAATAGCATAAGTTTTTACACATACATATATAAATTATTTGAAATATATGCTTGTCAATATACTTTTATAAGAAATATATAGTATACTTGTTCATTTACCTTCATAAGACATACATACTTGTCCATATATATTTAATAGAAATATGTACTTGTTCATTTACCTTTATAAGAAATACATACTTGTCCATACATATTTAATAGAAATATGTACTTGTTCATTTACTTTTATGAGAAATACCTACATACTCGTCCATACATATTTAAAAGAAATGTGTACTTGTTAATTTACCTTTATAAGAAATACATACTTGTCCATACATATTTAATAGAAATATGTACTTGTTAATTTACCTTTATAAGAAATACATACTTGTCCATACATATTTAAAAGAAATATGTACTTGTTCATATATTTTTATTAGAAATATATGCTTTTTCATTAATATTTCATAGAAATAAATGCTTGTCCATAAACCTTTAATGGAAAAGTGTGCTTGCATATATACTTTATTGAAAATATGTGCTTATTCATATATCTTTATCAGAAATGTGTGCTTATCCATACGCTTTTATTAGAAATCAGCGGTTTACAAATTAAACAAACCTCATTAATGAAATACAATCAATAATACCATATGTATCGTGAAGTATTTTTTGTATAAAAAATGTTTTTACAAGTTTATTGTATACACTATATGGCAGGTTTATTGTCATGTAGCAATTACTCTCAACTAGTCGGAAATACATATGTTAAAAGACCTTAAGCAAAAATCAGTCTATAATATATTTAAAAAACATAATTGTGTTCCAACGGAAATCAAACTCGCAACCTCTGAGTGGGAAGACAGTCGTCTTACCAACTAGACCACTGAGGTTAATGTTCTAATTGTTAAATTATTAAATACAATGAATAACAATTACAATATTTTAATTGTGCGAAACAAGTAATTTGCAGTTCAAAACATTGTAAGGATAAAATTCCTCTTTAATGTAAATTGATTATAAAGAATAAATAAAACGGACAAATAAAAATATTCTTACTATAAATGAGAATTGATATCTGTTGCCATGAAATATAAATTTTCATAGGATAAAAGGCTTCGCGGAAAAAACTGAGTCATTTAATTGCCACTCAGATTATGGTCGAGTATTACTCGTATACTCGTAAGTATTCCCCTAGATCTCACATTCCAAATCACCAACATGTCTTAGTCATTTTCAAAGAAAGGAAACCAATTATTATAAGTAAATTAAATAATTATATTTTTTTATAATGTGTATGTCTAATAGGAAAACGTTTATTATATACCATATACAAATGACTCGAAATTTTCAGAATTTATTTTTACTATAAACTTTGATACATAGCACGAAAGAAGTTTCAGACTGGAAATATGAATTTCATTGTCTCTTTATAATTTTGTCCATCTAAATGAGAATCACTTGAATGAATTACGATACTAAAAAAATGTTAAGTAAACAAAATTTATTGAGTATATCTTTGTACAAAGCGCTCCGTGATCGATTTGATGAGACCGGGGGTTGCGGGTTCGATTCTCGTCGGTACCCATTTAAAAAAAAAAGTTTCCAGTTTGATTTTACTTAAAGCATCTTAACATACTCGTATTTCTGTTTCTTTGAAACTATAAAGATATAACGAATATTTTATTTAGCGTTAAGTCAAAAAAATCTTTTTTATTCCGTGTTGGAAATGAAATAAAAAAGAAAAACATTTCCTCTATTTAATTTTTCTATTCTAGTTTGGTAACCAAGACATTATTTATTATAAAATTTTAAAATTCAATTCTTTAACAATTCTAGTTTGTTAACCAAGAACTTATTTATTACAAAATTCAATTCTTAAATAATTCTAGTTTGGTAACCAAGACATTATTTACTATAAAATTTGAACATTCAATTCTTAAACAATTCTAGTTTGGTAACCAAGACATTATTATTATAAAATTTTAAAATTCAATTCTTAAACAATTCTAGTTTGGTAACCAATATATTATTTATTACAAAATTTGAAAATTCAATTCTAAAACAATTCTAGTTTGGTAACCAAGACATTATTAATTATAATATTTGAAAAAACAATCCTAGTTAGGTAACCAAGATATTATTATAAAATTTGTAAACACGCTAATTTTCATTTTTATATATACAATCTGCTGTACTGCAGCACGTAAACGAAAAAAAAAACATTATTTATTTTATTTAGTTAAATCAATGAAACAATTTTTAAAATAAAAAATCAATTTGTTCATTATTTGTCGTCGAGTTAAATAATGTGTAAGTGCATATTGTTTTATTCTTATGTCCTAAATTTGTAATACGGACAAGTTCTCATTTGAAATGAATTAAACTATCCATTTTCCTACAAAATGAATTTTTTATCTTTAGAAATTAAACCTGATTTATACATATGTGCTGTGGAAAAATTCGCAAAGCCATTTAAAAAGAAATTAGTGAAATAATAGACGAAAATGCAGCGATAATTACTAAACAAAGCCTGTTAGTGGGTAAACAAAATTGCCCATTATTTAAAAATAAAAGATAACATCACTAGCATTTTTTTGCCTTTTTTAGAATAACAAATTGCCTGTCAAATTGTTACAATAAGGCTAATTGCGCTTTGTAGATACTTGCTACCGAGGGTGAATCTTAAAGCATTCAATGCTGGGGAAAAATCACGTGAGAAAATTTTGAGATGGCGTGTCAAGTGTTTTTGATGTACTAAAATGAGCTTAGAAGCCTTGGGGTAATATATTCCTTAATTTGCTATCCTAAGTTTTGGAAAATTAATTAAACCGCAAATCAATGCTATTGACGCAAATTTAAAAATAGAAAAATGTTTTTTTTATTCGATTTAATAAGGTATTGATTCGTTTTGAAATTATTTTTCATCAAACCAAAACTCGATTCTATTTTTACTCGATTTATGCTGGAAAGAATATTAAAACTCGATTCTATAGTTATATTTAAGCTGGAAATAATATCAAAACCCGATTCTATAGTTATATTTTTATGCTAGAAAGAATATCGAAAAATTCATGTTTTATCATTTTCATCAATTCATATTCATGGGACGTGTATATTATTTTTCTATGTAGAAAATTGTTCATTTTGAAGGCAATAATGAGGAGTTATTGACACTTGTTTATTTAGTGTTAAACACAAATATTAAGTGTTCAGAACACATTTTTAGTGAATTGTGGTGAATTATGGATTGTGAATCTCAATTGTTATTCTAAGTGCATATTCTTGATATGATCGATATATTTGTAAATTTAAATATACTCTAACTACTTTTCCAGGATATTCCCACTAAAAATAATTTTATTAAAATTAATAAATGTGTTCCACTTTGATAAAATGTTACCTAATTAAAAATAAGCTTCGTGCATTTTAAAGGGTCATAATATTCTATGAGTATGTCCGATTTAAAAAGAATGGATACATTGTATTGTACGAGTATTTCCACGCATTTTAAAAATACCTTGTATTGAAAACATATTTTGTAATATACAATTTAAACATTTTCCTGTCACGGTATCCAGTGAGGACATAGTGTCAGATTTTTCTATCTCAACGCTCAAGTTTCACCTCTTTTTTATACACTTTCTCATGCAATTCTTGCGGTTAGTCAGCTTTTTGCATTTCTTTCCTTTAAAATATCATTTACTTGATCTAACCACAGTTTCCTTGATAATCTCTTTTCGCATCTCTTATACAACATATATTGACTTATCAGACTTTTTGATTCATCATTATTTTCTACTAACACTACCTTGTCATCAGTATACAGCAATCCGCATACATTCCCATTCTCCACTAATACTACCTTGCCATCAGTATACAGCAATCCTCATATATTCCCATTCTTCACTAACACTACCTTGTCATCAGTACACATCAACCCGCATACATTCCCATTCTCCACTAATACTACCTAGTCATCAGTATACAGCAATCCGCATATATTCCCATTCTTCACTAACACTACCTTGTCATCAGTACACATCAACCCGCATACATTCCCATTCTCCACTAATACTACCTTGTCATCAGTATACAGCAATACGCATATATTCCCATTCTTCACCAACACTACCTTGCCATCAGTATACATCAACCCGCATACATTCCCATTCGTTATTTGTATTCCAGCCCTAGACCTCAGTAGTTACTTTATTTGTCATTAATACATGTACACTCCCTTGTTTTGGAACTTTGTTGAAATAAAACTTTTGATTTTCATTTTCCGAAAATCACCGCTTTGAATAAGAAATATCCCATATTTTCTAGAGTCGATGTAAAACCAAATTCGTCATTCAAGTATTAAAAAATATTGAACACGCATACAATGTCGAAATGCATGAATATTCATGCGAGTTCAATACCGAATGATATCCAATATAATAAATAAAAGTTTTTTGTCGTCAAATATTTTTTTTCCCAAACTGTCAAAAAAAACATAACACATATTCTGTAACCGGTTCAAATATTCAGTTTATAAGAATATATCCAACTGTTTTGATACCCCAATAAATAAATGCGATTAGAAATATTTTTTGTTCGTTAATATTAACTGCATGGTAAATAACATAAGCACTAATGAAGAACAAGAAATGCACAGAAAAAAAATGTGCAATCAACCTGGTCACCCTGAGAGATTGAGACTTGCTTGTCGCGAATATATTTCACAATTATTTAAATTATCTCGAGCGATCATACTAGCTTCCTATAATTTATATCTCGCTCAGATAACTCGGTATTATCACTTAAAAAAAGTGTAATTTTTATATCTCAGTGCTGCGCTAACTTATAGTAAATTTAATAATAAAATTTTATGTTGATGGAAACGTTTACTCTAGTCACTAAAAAAATATACCGTAGACCATGTAGATAAACATGTAGACCGCGTGGAGGATACGAGACTTGCGAAAATTGTTAAGACTGAAAAACCTAGCAGCAGGAGATTACCAGGAAGGCCGCCGAAAAGATGAAAGGACAGCTGGACGTCATCATCCCAGGACAGCCCACCGTCACAAACAGGTCATACGACCTAGACCAAGAGGAAGAAGAAAAGACTTAAAAATTTAAAAAGCAGAAAAAAATGTTGATTTATTTAAATAACTAAGTACTTGAGTATTTCAGATATGTAATATTTTTTTAAACAAGTGTATATATACTCGTATATACGTTAGCAAAATAGCTGTTTATTTTTGTAATGTATTACACTTTTGTTGTAAACAGTACAACATGGCAGATTTATTACCACGTGGTAAACTCCTTACAGTCGCTTAGAAAGGTGCTAAATGGGTTTTCAATAAAACCAGATTGACACAGTTTTATCAGGTTCTAACAAGAATCGATCTCTCAACCTACGGATTTTAAGTTAAACATTTTATCAGCTAGGGGTCAGATGCCGTCACTTTAGAAGTGATTTGTAAAAAATATTCAGGATATTATTGAATTGAGGTAAATTACATTTTTTGTTTAATTTGTAGAAAATACTTGAATTTGCAAGTATTTTTTACAAATCACAATTAATATTCAATGAAATGCAATCAGTCTTAACAGCATAAGGCAGTAAAATGTTAAATATAAAAAAACTCATACATATTTTCTACTAAAAAAAACATGGTTCATGTATTATTGTAGATTAAATTTAATTAATAAAAATTAAAGCTAAAAATTATTTATTGTTTATTAGTAAATTAGAATACAAACTGCAAGTTATTGTATAAAATGATTTATTGGACATTTGTAACAGAATTCAATTCAAAGGCGGCTTAACATTCAAGAAAATTGGAAGTGTTTTATCAGATTATGTCGTTATAAACTACTAAACATTTGTCATATTTATTGCCATAAGACAATGTGCAATTTAGGTGGGCAGTACGAATGACAATATTTCGCAAAAATAATTCACTATCGCAATTTGCTATCGCTTCTGTGTATTATTAACTTTTATTCGAGTATATCTAACTAGTTCAAAACATAGTTTCACTATCCGTTTGGAATATTAAAATTTTCAGGAGTAGTAATCATAAAAATTCTAACTGACATTTATATGTCAACTTTTAAAAAGTCAACAAATAATATGTTTAATTTAAAAATTATTAGATTTTGGATTGTCTTCGATTGGAAAGTTTTTCGTTGCTACAATTATGTTTAATAACATCGCACATGTATGTTATGATAACATATACTGAGAAAAACGAAATATAAAAATCATTGAATTTTCAACCATTTGATTCAATAAATGATTTGTACATGAAATAATTTTTCATTTCTCAATTCGCGAAGAAATAAAGAGGTTCAGAAAATTTGAAACCAATACCTTGATATTTTTCAAGACATACCTACAATTATTAACTCTTAAAATTAAGCTTTGATTGTGATACACATTAGCTTGTATTATTGCATTGTATTGCACTTTCATTGTATACAGTACAACCTGGCGGGATTATTGTAATGTGGATATATATTTCAACCAATCAGAAATTTGTAAAAGAGACCTTAAGTAAAAACTAGACTGGGATTCTATTTAAAAAAAACAATTGAAGCCACAACCTCCGGGCTGGGAGACAAGCGTCTTACCAACTAGGCCACAGTGGTCGATTTCTAATTTCAAATCATGAATTAAATTATGTCCGAGGTTGTCATATGATTTCAAACAGTGATCCAATTTTCTGTCAGAGGCTGTCATTTGATTTCATATTTTAATCCGAATTTCTATGTCAGAAATTGACATTTAATTTCATACTGTGATCCAAACATAATTCAAATTATTACGATTTCCTTCAAATATTTTATTTGCTTGCCTATAATTGTTTATACGATAAAAATATGTTTGATTAGTAAATGCGATTCAAGTATTTCAGTATTTAGCCGCAGGTAACAGAATTAGCACACTCATTGAATTGTCATGCGGAGAATAAACAGGATGTCGTAAATTTGCAACACCTTTGAAGTCATACTGATTGCCAACCAACAAGGCTAGAAAAATTATCATTTCTTAAAACACAAGGAATAAAAAAGAACTGTTCGTGTAAGTTGAATAAAATAGTTACACATTTACTTCTGTCTGTTTCCTACTTGGTTCACACAGACATAACACCACGTCGTTTCCCTGTTGTACGAAATGAGGAAAATTCGAAACATTAAAACATGTTCTCAGACATCTCCGTCGATTTCTTATCCTACTGTCACATTCTTCTCTTACTTCAACTATATTTATCTAGATATTTCTTTAATATGCCATCTATTAACGTTTACTTCACCTTTTTTTCAGTCTTTCTCATTGAACTATTAACACTTGCCTTACTGTGCTAAAAAATTGCTAGCCACTGTGCTGGACGCTAAGCGTCCAATTAAAAAATATGCAAAATTTGCTAGGCTATTTTTTATAATTAGCTATAAAAATCATTTAATTATGTATTAAAACGTCGAATAGTATAAAATAAGTGCAAACAATAAAAAAAAAAGTATATTTGAAGAAATGAAACCAAATATGAGTCCTGGCCACTCGCTATCCATCACAGGGTAGCAAATGTTAAGCGTTACACCAAAAATATTTCATTTTCGTTGGTTTATTATTAAAAATAATATTTTGTTTTCTGAAATAAATATTTTACAATAAGTTTTTTATTTTCTAGCTTTTATTGTGTTTATTAATAAAATTGACTGAGACATTTTTTCAGTAAAAACTCGAATACAATTGTATTTTAATAAAATTGTATCTCCCATTTGAATTGCGCCACGCGATTCAATAAGCCGGAATCACATGTTTAAATATGTTGAAAGTGTTCTGTAAGACCAAGATTTACAAAAAGGGTCCCAGTCCGGTTTTCACTCACTTAACCTGTTCACCGCGTTAAAAATCAAATTCCCCGAATCCTGTGCGCGGCACAATTTCAGCGTTTTTAAATTTCTAAGTTTAAACACATATTTTGTTTAGAACCACTGATATTTGATTACAACACCAAGTAAACATGACACTTAAGTAATTTTCTGATAATAAATAATAGTCATTACTCTTAAGGAGACTCATTAAATAAAGGAGATAAACTAAACATTACGTAAAATAAACAAAGGAATGCTACGATCAAATCGATGCTTCATGACACTCACCCAATCAAATGCATATAGCACTAGTAATGTTTATTTACGTAAGAGAGACTTAGTAATGTTTATTTACGTAAGAGAGACTCATCGCAGGACTCGATCCGCGCGACAGGTCGTTAATGCTGGAAATATTGAGAAACCAAAAAAATTCGGCGCTCTGTTTATTCAACAATATCTCATAAACTAATATATTATTTGACAAGGTTTTCAGAGACGTCGCTAGAATAAAGATTATTTTAAATTTTAGTTCAATTTTTATTCCGGTTTTGTGTCATTTTTTTTAAGTATTTGTGATTTGAAACTTGGATTGTCGTCAGATCACAGGCGTTTGTGCTCCCCGCGGGGAAAGAGTTAACGTTGGTTGGAACATACTGTACTATTTATTTATTTATTTTCTCAACACAGGCTTAGCCCAATTTCATTGAAAAATAGAAAAATTGTTAACATTAATAAAAAAAATTAATTATGTATTAGCATACACATATACACACATATATACGCACACATACACATATATCCAAATCCATTTAAATACGCTTTCTAACGCGCCCAATCTTAGAAGAAAAATTTATTTTGCTTTTGGTAATATGATATGAAATATGTCAATATCCGAAGCAGTCCCGTTCAGAAGAGTTAAGGCCCTTCCAACATGCATAGCAGCTGGAAGACCCGTTTGCGCTATGCGATTGAGAACAGTTCTTGCCGGCGCAGCCTAGTGTAATTGTAACGAACATTTAACGCTAATCTTTGTAGTAATGCTCGACAGCTCACATCTTCTCGGACGAGTCTGACAACGTATACCAGGAGATGCAGATCTCTTCTTACGCTTAAGGAGTTATACCCGAGCATGTCCAATAGAAACTGAGTAGGATAAAACCATGGATAGACACCAACCTCACTCATGAGTATGTCCAACAGAAGCTGAGTAGGATAAAGCCATGGATAGACACCAAACTCACTCATGAGCATGCCCAATAGAAACTGAGTAGGACAAAACCATCGATAGACACCAAACTTACGCATGAGCATGCCCAACAGAAACTGAGTAGGATAAAACCATCGATAGACACCAAACTCACTCATGAGCATGCCCAACAGAAACTGAGTAGGATAAAGCCATGGATAGACACCAAACTCACTCATGAGCATGCCCAATAGAAACTGAGTAGGACAAAACCATGGATAGACACCAAACTTACGCATGAGCATGCCCAACAGAAACTGAGTAGGATAAAACCATCGATAGACACCAAACTCACTCATGAGCATGCCCAACAGAAACTGAGTAGGATAAAGCCATGGATAAATACCAAACTCACTCATGAGCATGCCCAACAGAAACTGAGTAGGATAAAACCATCGATAGACACCAAACTCACTCATGAGCATGCCCAAAAGAAACTGAGTAGGATAAAGCCATGGATAGACACCAAACTCACTCATGAGCATGCCCAACAGAAACTGAGTAGGATAAAACCATGGATAGACACCAACCTCACTCATATAGAGATAATATATACCTACAGCTAAACTGAAATAATATTCTTGATTTAGTATTTCATTTATACAATATTATAAAAATAAGATACTAAATCAAGAAAAATTTTGGGATAATTTTTTTTAATAAAGACTTTTCTGTTATCTACTGCGTGAAATGTATAATTTAGATTTTCTGAAAGTGTTGATAGACTATAATTTATTAAATATTTTTAAATCATACTCGAAATAATATTATTGTGTACAGGAGCCTAATAAAATTGGTCAGCCCATTACTCTTTCAGGCCCATTATAAAAATAATATTATATAAATACAAATAGTTATTTTAAGAACAGATTAAAGATTTGATTGTTTCACATAATAATTATGTGGCCCCGGTTAATTCAATAAATCAGTTCTATGACAGTACCTACGTACTTTGTAGAACCGAGGTGATTACCTTAATTGTAGGCGGGGATTAACCCATTACGGCCGCGACATTCATTTATGTTATTTGATCATTGAAATTTATATCCAAGCAGTTAAAATTAAGATTAAATTGATTTTTATCTTATTACAGCGCAACAATGTGTATTTTATTCAATTAAGTATTGCGTTAGCTAAAATAATCAATAAAATGATAAGCGGTTTCAACATCTTACTCAAAATTGAGAAGGGAGGTGCTTTTGAAGGTCTCCACTTAGGCATGTGAGTGAATAACTTATGCAAATGTAGAGCGTGTGATGAGTTTTTGGACAGGATGCTGATGTAGTTGTTGAAATTATGATGCGGTTGGAATATTGTATGTGATAATTTGAGATTAAAGTAGGTCTAAGTATGTGAATGCTAAGTGTGGACTTTAAAGTTTAGTGATTAAGAATTTAGGACAGATATATGAAAATTTTGATTAAGGAATCCGATCACTTCGTTTTAGACTTTGGCTAGTTAATATCCTCTATATCTACACTATGGAGGGTTATTAGTATTGTTAAATCAATCAAAATTTTTAATTGTTTTGTAGAATTTTGTAAACATTTGAGATCTTCATTGGGTTAGTAAAAAAATCGTAGAATAAATAATACAAGTTTTATCTTAAACTTGAAATAGTTTTCATAATGTTTTTGTAAAACAATTGAATATAAGCCACAATGAAGTATTGTTTTATTGAATTAAATATTTTTAAATAAATCACGTAGAAATTATAATTAAATACATTTGTTAGTTGGAATTTCAATTGAATGCGTTTGTTAGAGTGCGTGGCCGGGATACTTTATTATCTGAAGTTATGCAACATCCGAAATATAATTAACTGCAGCCTGGTGGGTTTGTTACAATGAGATAATTTCTTCCATCCAACGAGAAATATTTTATAAAGATCTAAAGAGAAAACCATACTAGTACCTTATAAAAAAAGGAATATATCCCACGAACCACAGGCTGGAAGACAGGCGTCTTACCAACTATGTCAAGATGACCATAAATAAATGAAATTTCTTAAATTTTTTGACTTATATTTTGAAAGTCTTGTATTTTTTATTATTTTTTTTGTTGTTCTATGAGTATATGTTTAAGCATCATATCTTGAAAGAAATTATGTATCATAAATTTAAAGATTTTTTTGGATGTTGATGCATTTTCTTTTAATTTTAAGTTTAACTGTATTATGTAAAGAACACTGAATTGTCGTTCATTGTGTTAATAAATAAATAAATTACATTAACCGATTTCAAAACGATTTCAATCAGATCGATTTTAACTCCGTAGTCAATAAATATCGATTAAATAAATTTTTCAAACTTACTTTAATATTGGATAATTATATGTAAAATATTTGAACGGAATATTTATTTATTTATTTAACACTTTTATTGCAAATACAATCTGGCGGGCTTATTGCCAGGCGGCAATCTCTTCCAACCAACCAGACAAAAGTAAATGAAGCAAGTTACGTAAGCACATAAATCATTCAAATTACTATCCATCCCCACGAAATCCATAAACATATAGGTGAGCGCATGCCCACGAACCCCACAAAGACGGACAGTCACCCGAAATTATTTTTCATATAAAGTGAGATATCATCAATCAAAAGGAAAGGAAGGGATGGTGGAGAGGAAAGGAAAAGAAAAATCAGGAATGAAACACGTTATTTTACTGACTAGAAATTAAGAGGGTTTTCAGACGCTTCTTAAAACATGCCAAGGACGGAGCGAGTCTTATATTGGTTTGTAACTAATTCCAGAGTCTCACTGCATGGACAGTAAAGGACGACGTAAAGAAAGAGGAGCGGGGAACTGGAAAGGCCAATAAACATTCTCTGTTTGAGCGTCGCGCTAATCCATGATTGGAAAGACGCTGAAAAATTACATGATCGTACTTTCGTAGGTTGAAAATGAATCTTAGACACACATTCTGAAGAAGCTGTAATTTGTCCAGCTGTTCCTCTGTAACATCCAAGTAACATACGTCCGCATAGTCCAGAATCGGAAAGAGCAGAGATTGTACGAGTAAAATTTTGGTTTTAGTTGGTAGGAATTTTTGCAACACTTTAAGGGAATGAAGGCTGAAGAAGATCCTTCGGCTTACCTCATTTATTTGATCTCGCCATGAGAGAGTGCTATCTATTAGCACTCCTAGACGCTATTAAAAAAAATATATAATGTTTAAAATAATGGGTAAAAGCTATGTTCAGATATTAGATTAAAAAAAAAGTTATAATGTTTAAAATAATGGGTGAAAGCTACGCCAGTCAAGTTCTGTAATAACATCGTATTGTCTTCAAACGGAGTCAAATTTCAAATACGTATGTATAATATTTACGAGATGTGAGATACTCGTATTAAAATATTTGTATTGTTGAATGAGCAATTAGATCATTCGGTCCAAATGGGTCAAGACATAAGACACGGTGATTTATGGCGCAGATTTTGCTGCAGGGTACGTTTAAACCAATTTGGTAAAAAAAAATAAAGCGATCAAAATTATGCAAATCAAATTGTAAGCCAATACTATAATGTAATATTTCTCTGACGTTGTGATTGATTCGCCTTACTACTGACATGTTTGAGTGGTGAAATGTATGTAAATTTTGAAATCAAAAACAGTCATATCCATGTGCTTTTTATTAAATTAAGTTTTTTTATTGATATTAAAGGCAACATAATAAATTTTAATCATTCATATTGGCAGACAGCGTCCAATCAAATCCAATTTTAACTTTTTTATTAAACTAATATTGTCACAGATTATTTTTTTTTGTTTTTAAAAATAAGTTAACAATCAAAAGCTTAATTATCTCGTGTTTTTTTCCTTCTTATTTAGTATACAGTTTTAGATAGTACTTGAAGACCAAAATGTATGATTATATAAGAAGACTTTTAATAGTACTTGAAGACCAAAATGTATGATTATATAAGAAGACTTTTAATAGTACTTGAAGACCAAAATGTATGATTATATAAGAAGACTTTTAATAGTACTTGAAGACCAAAATGTATGATTATATAAGAAGACTTTTAATAGTACTTGAAGACCAAAATGTATGATTATATAAGAAGACTTTTAATAGTACTTGAAGACCAAAATGTATGATTATATAAGAACACTTTTAATAGTACTTGAAGACCAAAATGTATGATTATATAAGAACACTTGATGTTAACGGGGGAAAATACAGACAAGCCGAATAAATATTTTAGAAATTGTGCATCGAGAAGAATACATGGAGTGTTAATGTATGAAAGAATACGAAATAAAGAGATAAGGGATGAATGTGAACTTAAGGCTAATGTGTTAAGCAAGATGAAGAGTACATTGAGATGGTTTGGGTATGTGGAACGAATGAATAAAGAAAGACTAACAAAACAGATATATTCGTATAAAGCAAATGCGAATAGAATACATGTGAGAGGAGAACTAAGGAAAGTATGGTTCGATCAAGTTAATTTTATTCTGAAACAAAGAAATTTAGAAAGTTAAAAAATGTAACCAACTTAACTAATATAATACTCTTTGTAGAATACCAGTCTTTGAATTCCAAGTACTTTTCGAATTTCTGCCTTTTATATCTCATTTAGAAAGCATCACATCAAATTTAACCTTTAAAATAAATGTAATTTTTTTAAGAAGGTACAGTTTTTGCCTGTATGTTAACCATACAATATTATTGATTAATAATTGATTTAATCCATATGGTGTAAATATAATGGTAGACGTGTTAGAGTATAGTTAGATCAAATTAATGATATTTTGACAGAAAGAAACGTAAAAAGTCAGAGAAATCGTAGGGATTATAAGAGAAGGGGAATTAATGTAGAATAGGTAAAAGATGTATGCCGAGATATGAAAATCTGACACTCTGTTTTCTCAGTCTACCTCGATAGGAAAATGTATGTAAATTTTAGTGTAACGTTAAGTTTTTTTGTAAAAAAATATTGGTTACACGTTGAACATATTTGGTTGTGTTTGATTTTCATCAGAAGAATTTCTTTATCGAAAGGGGACAAGGTGGTGCGCAAAAAGTATATTTGCATTTTTAAATAATACAAATATCCAAACGTTTAATATTTGTTCACAGAACAGTAGTTTAAAAACTTTACAGTTAATTTAATAATATTTAATTATTGTGCACCAGTTCACCTTGTAAATTTTTTTTGAATGACTATCAAGCTGTCCTCAATAACAATAATATCAATCGGTAAACCCATAGTTTTTTTCTTTGTAATTATTAAGGTAACTGTAGCATTAAGTTCATTGAAAAAAATAATTGAATAATTGTGACATATCAAATTTTTAATGCAGTTTGACATGGGGATTTGGATTTTATCTTAATTAAAATCTTAAGTTTAAACTTGCAAATACGAAATTTTAAAATTAATATATCATACATGTTCTTTAATGAAAATGCTGGTTTTTCCCATAAAAGTTTCGCGTTATATTCCAAAACAAGACCAAATTATAAAATATGTCGTTATTTACACTTTGAGATATTTCAACAACCTTCTAGTTGTATTGTAATGATTACACTGTCGGTGCATACAGTATATAGATACTTTTAAGAGCTTTTTGCCACGTTGAAAACTCTTTCACCTAACCAGAAACACGTTAAAGACGCCTTAAGTGAAAACAAAATTTCAACGTTTTTATAAAAATAATCTGGATTCAAACTTCCTAATCCTGGGTTCGAAGACAAGCGTCTTTCCAATTAGCGTATGGAGTCCGTGTGATTAGGAGATATTGTCAAACTATGTTTTATAGATATGTAATGATAGTCTTAACATAATTAAACGCACTTAAAAGAAAACGTTTTAGAGAATAATAAGTCATTTAAAAAAACACTTTATAAATCTCTTACATAAAAGAATTCTATCTCGTATTTATAATACAAGTATGTGGTTTCCTTTTGTAAGATTAAAATAATTTGATATTCTTTTAGTATGAAATTTTACACGATCAATTTTCGCTTGAGTTAACCGAATTACAGGCACCTTTTGTGGCTAGAAATTTATAGCAACTCTTTTAAAATAAGGTTTATTTTTATATATCGCACTTTCAGGAAACCGTTTATATGTACTTAATTATCACCGTAGCGTAGATTATTTTTAGAGCGCTCTGAAATGCATGTAAAGTTAACTTAACTTAAATACTATATTAGTCAAAAAGTTTTGAAAGCGGAAATGAAAATACATTTTTTTTGGGGGGAAATCACTTTTATTGCTCAGTATAGTCTCCCATAAGATCAATACACTTGGTCCAACGATCTTCCAACTTTGTTGTCCCATCACGGAAGTGACTTTCTGGAAGGCCTGCAAAATACTCCTCTACGACGGCTATAACCTCTTCGTTTGATGAAAAATGCTTTCCACGAAGGAATTTTTTGAGGTGTGAGAACAGCCAGAAGTCAGAGGGAGCTAAATCTGGCGAATAGGGTGGATGCTGCAACAATTCGTACCCCAATTCACTGATTTTCGCGATGTTTTTTTGAGCTGTGTGAGCAGGTGCATTGTCTTGATGAAAAATGATTTTTTTCTTCTGCAAACCGGGTCTTTTTTCACTTTTTTTTTCATCCAACTGGTCCAAAAGGTCACAATAGTAATCAGAGCTGATTGTCTTACCAGTTTGGAGATAATCTATCAATAAAATTCCTTTTGCATCCCAAAAAACTGACGCTAACACCTTATTGGCCGATTTCTGGACACGAACTCGCTTCGGAGCCAAAGTGCCTGGTTCACACCACTCTTTAGCCTCTTGTTTTGATTCAGAATCATGGTGGTAGACCCAAGTCTTATCCATAGGGATGAATTGACGCAGAAAATCCTTTTTATCCTTTCGAAATTACTCCAAATGCTGCTCAGAAAGTCGCATTCGAACGTGTTTTTGTTGCATTGTTAGCAAATGCGGCACCCATTGTGCACACAGTTTTTTTGAAACCCAAAACTTCAGCCAAAATATGCCATGTTGTTCCATGTGAGATGCCTATGGTGTCAGATATCACATCCACAGTCGATCGATGATCTTACAAAACCATATCCTGTATTTTCGCTATGATTTCTGGTGTTGATGCACTTTTTGGACGTCCTGAGCGTGGATCGTCTTCAACGCTTGTACGGCCACGCTTAAACTCCAAAACCCATCGGTGAACGGTTGGAAATGAAGGAGAAGACTCCTTTAATACTTTCACCATCTTTGCATGGATCTCAGTAGCCGATAAATCTTCCAAAACAAAGAATTTAATCACTGCACGATATTCGGATTTTCCATTGTTAAAAAATACACTGACACGTCAACTTCAAATGGCTTGTAAACAAAGAATGAATTGACAGATCAAAATGAAATTTTGAGTACGTTCTTATGAAAGATGAAATATTAAAATGGCGTAGAAATTTTGGTTTTTCTACTGCTCCATAGATGTCGCTTTCAAAACTTATTGACTAACCTATTACATATGAAAAAAGCTTTCAAGGAAAAACAGTTCATAAATCTCGAACTAGAGAAAACGCTTCGATGTTATGCAAGCATGCTTATCGGTGGAAAAATGTCTGCTTCTATAACTCTTATCATTCCTGTCTTTCTGTTACCTGGAATGAACATTCAGTAATTTTTTTCATAAAAGTTTAGAAGCTATATATCCTTGTCAGAGATATTATTTTTTTGAGTGAAAGATTTTTTAACTGTCAGAAGTGAATCTGTTTCCAGCAAGTGAGTCACCTTGGGCCCAGTTTTCTCCTTTCATCCCGGGTCACGGTGCGGTGCGCGCAACCTGACACCGGCCCTGCTTTCCTGCGGGTAAGGCGGGGTAAGGCGGACTGTAGGGCGTGGTGTCGGGTGTCTCGGCTCCTGGCGTGTGACCGACAGAACCGCATCGGAAAGGATTTAAATAATAATTTATTTTTTGTATGTTTAAAAAAGTAGAAATTTCCTTAAGTTGATCATTCTCAAACAAAGGCTTATAAGTTATCGATTGAGGAGAATATGTATTGCAACATAGATAAATATTAAAATAAATATTATCTGTGACGTTAAGTCTCAAATATACTCGTATATGTATTGGGTGTACAAATAAGTCACCGCCGTTTGACAAAAGTTGGCGCCACCAGTAAGTTATGGTTAAAATTGTCAGATGTAAAATGTCATTATCGTAAGGTTGGACATCTGTCAACAACATGACCTTGAAATATTAGTGAATTTTTATCAGTATAACATATTTTTTTGTGTTCGAAAATGTCAAGTTTTGAGCCGAATAAGCGTAATTTGCGGGAACTTTTGATTTACTTCTTCAATTTGAAGAAATCTGCAGCTGAGGCGCATCGATTGCTTGTAGAAGCATATGGTGAGGCTGCCTTAAGTGAGAGAAGTTGTCGTGAGTGGTTTCAAAAGTTTAAGAACGGTGAATTTGACATCGAAGACAAAGAACGTAGCGGAAGGCCGAAAGTGTACGAAGACGCGGAATTGGAAGTATTATTGGATCAAGATTCGTGCCAAACGCAAGAAGAACTTGCACTTATATTAGGAGTGACTCAACAAGCAATTTCACATGGGTTGAAATCATTGGGAATGATTCAAAAACAAAGAAATTGGGATTCATATGAACTGACAATTTGAATGCCAATTTTCCACATGTGAAATGCTGCTTGCCAGGCATAAACGAAAGGGTTTTCTGCACCATATAGTCACTGGTGATGAAAAATGCATCCATTATGATAATCCAAAAAGGAAGAAATCATGGGGATCCCCTGGTCATGCTTCAACATCTACGGCTAAGCCAAATATTCATGGAAAAAAACTCTTGTTGTGTATTTGGTGGGATCAGCTTGGTGTCGTGTATTATGAGTTGCTCAAACCGAATGAAACCATTGCTGGGGCTGTCTACCGAACATAATTGATGAGATTGAGTCAAGCACTCGAGGAAAAGCGCGCCCACTACTACGCCAGACACGACAAAATTATTCTCCTGCATGATAATGCTAGTCCACATGTTGCGGCACCGGTTAAAACCTATTTGGAAACACTCAATTGAGAAGTTTTACCCCACCCGCTGTATTCACCAGACATTGCTCCTTCTGATTACCACTTGTTTTGATCGATGACGCATGGCCTGTCTGAGCAGCACTTCACATCATATGAAGATACCAAAAATTGAGTCGATTCGTGGATAGCCTCAAAAGATGATGATGATGACTGACGCGGTATTCGTATGCTGACAGAAAGATGGGGAAAAGTAGTGGCAAGCGATGGGTACTACTTCGAATAAAACATGAGGTTCCGTTCTTTCACAATAAATGCCCATTTTTTTTTAATAAAAAACGGCGGAAACTTATTTGTACACCTAATATGTATCCAAGTTAAATTATTATGAATATTAGTTTTCATCTAAATCGATTAGATTTTAAATATAAAGGAAAACTTTATTAGGGTTTAAATTAAATCAATGCGTTAGAACAGGGGTCGGTAGACCGCGGCTCGCGAGCCGCATGCGGCTCTTTCCATAGGCATGTACGACTCTTCAAATCCAGCTTCACCTCCACTCCGCAGCCTCATAAGAAGAGCGTGGACACGGCCGATGAACGACCACAAGCGGCACAATCATATTCTTATGTTTTATTAGTGTTCAATTATTTAGGTTTTCTTGTTTTATAAGTAGTGCACTGAGTTACTGAAGCTTATAACTCTCATATATAATATTCTTCTAAGTACCCTCCTACGACTGTATTGTGAATTTGAGTTTTAAATGAAAATCTTGATTTTATCACGTTTTTTTTTTCGCCATTAAAATTTATATAACTACAGTGAAAATTGATGTTGCGGCTCTATGAAAATTTTGAGATTCTGTTTACTTAATATTTAACTCTTCTTACTATAAAGTCTGCCGACCCCTGTGTTAGAACAATGGCAAAAAAAATTTGATAAATATATTTTAAATATACTTCTTTTAAATACTTGACGTTTGATTATGCAGTTAATTGGTAAAAAAAACGCCAGAAAATCGGTATTTAGGGCATGTTAAGTTGAAAAATTATGAAATTTTTCTTAAATTCTATAATTGAAAACAGTGTTCCATGTGTATAAACAAGAAAGTTTGCTCAAATTTAAATATGTTTACCAATTTAACGGAATGTGCAAAATTAGATACAATGTTGAGGGGAACTTAAATAGTCAAACTTAAAAAAAACGTGTAAAAATTAAACACGTGCACCAATTGTGCAGAAATTGGTCGATTTAAAAAGTTATTTTTCTTCCCTCTGTCACGACTCGGCGGCTATTAAGTAAAACAGTGTAAAATTGTTCAGTTCTCGCAAAAAAGAAATGAAAACACTGCAGATATGCCCCATAGGCAAATTGTGAGGAGCGTTCGATAAGATATTCAAGGAATTAGCATATTAATCGATTTCATAACTTGGCTTCCTGTGTTTGCGTCAGCTAAAACTGGGGGCTATTTATATTGTTTTGATTTTGATAAAATGCCAGGCAATGTATAAAGTTTATTTTTGTATTGTATAATTGTCTTACATAAGGGCAGTTGTTGATTTATGGTACATTTTTTAATTTAACTCTTGCGAAAATAAAACTATGTTTGTAATAAATAATAAGAAATATAATGATTGATTTTATACCCCCTTTTTAAAAGCCAAATCAATATGAAGAGTATTCAAATTTGATAAGAATGTTTATTTAATGTACTCGTATTTACATGAATAAACCTTTTCATTATAAACGATTGAATACAGTATACAGAGACATGATTCAAGTCAAATATAATAAATTTTATCAATGAAAAACATATAGGATTCATTTTATTTTTAATTACTTTTAAACGAAAATAAACCTCGGTAGTAGTAATTATTAATGATTTTGTGGAAAATAATTAATTAAAAAGTGAAAAAATAATATGTGAATTTGTAAACTTCTGAATTCTAAAATAAACCATCACTAAAAATAAGTAAGAATTGACCATAGAATAAGTGTGGGATGGATGAAATTCAGATCGGTAACAGGAGTCTTGTGTGACCCAAAAATGCCTATAAAACTGAAAGGAAAGGTATACCAGACTATCGTTAGACCCGTAATTATGTATGGCTCAGAATGCTGGAGTATGTAACATACAGCTCCTACCCTAGGCAACTTTAAACAGCAGAAATGCGAATTCTTAGGTGGTCGGCAGGAGTATCACTGAAATACAAAATTAAAAGCTCACGCATTCGTGGTAGCCTGGGGGGTCACTGACATAAATGGTAAGCGGGAAGAGCGACAGCTGAGATGGTACGGGCACATAAGACGGAGACCACCAGACCATACTGTAAATTAGGCAATGTCTGTGGATCTTCCTCGACAGCTGTCCAGAGGAAGAACAAATAACTCCTGGATGACTCAATGCTCCAAAATCCTGCAGAAAAACGGCCTAGATGAAAGCGACATCCAGAACTGAATATACAGCCTGATAACGAGAAGAGCCGACACCAAAAGCCTACCTAGGCAATGAGTTGGGACAGTGCCAGGAAGAAGACTAAAAATAACTAAGAAATAGTTATTAAATAATTCATATGATTTAATTTGAAATAAAAAATAAATTTAAATAACAAATAAATCATGATAAATAATCAAATCTGAATACAAGAAACATTACAAAATCGTGATAAAGCCAAGTGTTAACTGTGTTCAGTTTAAATATCAAATGTAAAAATATCATTAATAAAAAGTTTCGTGAAAAACAGTGGGTTAAAATATAATTAATAACTCAAACAAATTCGGTAATATAAGCGGACAACACGAGTGCAATTAAGTCACTCAGAAGTTTGACCTTTTCAAGTAAACGATCTTTGGTATATCGAAGTAACACAAAAGACGACCAACCAACTGTGTTGAAGTATTGAATAAATAAGATAAGATTTTAAATTCTGAGGATCACAATCTAATGGTAGATGGATATATTTTGCGAAAGTGATTCTGATTGGTCGGGAGTTAAAAAGCATTTAGCTCCTATGGCGATTAATCGGTATCTTTCGCTACCGGCTGTAGTTAGTGGGGAAATAAATGGTTTGCCTAGCTAATGATGGTTCTTGAGGGTAACCACGCATTTATTAACTATTATTAACTATATGTACTAATATATTATATATACATACACATATACATATCGTCGTCATACAAGAGAAAGTGACCAAGTGCATTTTTCGCGAAAACGTGATTAATGACTATCTGACACCTTACTAACATAATGGTGGCCTGGAAGAAATAACCCAGCAAGAACTTGGAAGAATAATAATAATATCTTGACTTGTTCAAAATGACTACCTGCATTGATGTTTATTTTCTTACAAGCAAAATTGTATGAAAATTTTCAAAAATATTATTTCTCAATTTTGAAAGCAATGAACATTTATATACACACAAAAAAAATCACAAGTGTGAGCATATTTATTTGAAAAAAAAAATTAAAACAAAAGTGTAAAAACGGTTAAATGGCTCTCCTGAACATGTTGCATTTTGTTAGTTGGTCACTTTCTCCTGTATGACGACGATATACACATACATATACATATACACAGTGCTTTTTTGCGGTGGAGCGCAGTGGAACGGCGCTCCACCACCTTTTTAACGGTATACAAAAAGCTTGACAAGAAGTGAGCTCCGGCACTTTTTTTTTTTTTATAAAAAAGCACTATCAGTGCCCTTTTTGCGATGGAACACAGTGGAATGGAGCTCCACCACCTTTTTAACGGTATACAAAAAGCTTGACAAGAAGGGAGCTCCGGCACCTTTTTTTTTTTTTTATAAAAAAGCACTGTCAGTGCCCTTTTTGCGGTGGGACACAGTGGAATGGCGCTCCACCACCTTTTTAACGGTATACAAAAAGCTTGACAAGAAGTGAGCTCCGGCACTTTTTTTTTAATAAAAAAGTACTGTCAGTGCCCTTTTTGCGGTGGAACACAGTGGAATGGCGCTCCACCACCTTTTTTACGGTTTACAAAAAGTTTGACAAGAAGTGAGCTCCGGCACCTTTTTTTTTTTTTTTATAAAAAAGCACTGTCAGTGCTTTTTTTGCGGCGAAACACAGTGGAATGGCGCTCCACTACTTTTTTTACGGTTTACAAAAAGTTTGACAAGAAGTGAGCTCCGGCACCTTTTTTTTTATAAAAAAGCACTGTCAGTGCTCTTTTTGCGGTGGAACACAGTGGAATGGCGCTCCACCACCTTTTTAACGGTATACAAAAAGTTTGACAAGAAGTGAGCTCCGGCATCTTCTTTTTTTTTTTTTTTTTTGAAAAAGCACTGCATATACGTATACACATACACGTATACGTATACGTACACTTACACATACACATTCACATACACATACACATACACTTACACATACACATGCATATGCATATATGGTACATGTACATATGCATTTGCATTTGCATATACATTAAATAAAAGATTCAAATATGGTAAAAATAACTTCGTTATTACGTACTCGTAAAAGGAAATTCGATAAATTATGCACTTTATCCTAGAAAGAAGATTTGTTATATTAAGTAAGCAAAAAGTACGCGTTTTAATTGAAGGTTGGCCACCCTATATTGGGACCGAATATTTAATGAACCTATTGAATTAATGCAGAGTTGATAAAAAGCTCTCAAGATGAGCTCTCTGAGCGATTTGTATAAAAAATGCTTTGGGATTTTTTTTTGAAAAATTATCGATCTGTCATTAGTATAATGGCGGACCATTAAAAAATAATAAAGTCTGTTTTTTCCCATTGAAGAAACCCGACAATTTTGTGCCTAAAAATAGTAAAATGTGATAGGAATATCGAACAAAAATATTAATAAAACATGGGTTTTATTTTATAACTCTTTAAAACGCCATCAATAAAATGAGGTTAATACGTTTGTATCAAAAAAATTATATCTTTGAAAATACTCAATGAAGATTTTATATTTAAAATACGTATTTTATATTCTCATATTACTTCATAATATCCGTTATACTTTTCGTGAGATAGTTTTTATTTGTCAATAAAAACATTAATTTTATAACCTCATTTATTTAAGCATCTTCCAATAAATTGTAAAGCTTTTTTCGTAAAAATTTTTATGGTATGATATTTTAATCTTTGTATCCATATTTATATTAAAATATTCCATATGTCGCAAGGACACAAAGGTTCATGTTTTATCAATTTATTAAACTTTAAAACATTTTTCTTTTTTTTTAATCTGGCGAGTTTATTGCCATGTGGCAATCTCTTCCAACCAACTAGAAATATGTTTTTATAGGCCCTAAGTGTTAAACAGACTGAAATCCTATTTTTAAAAAATCTGGGTTCCAGCGGATATCGAACCCGCAACCTCCGGATCGGCATATCTCTTTTCATAGTATGTTAAAGATGAATACGTACAATATAATTTCAACAAACTGAAAACAACCTTTTTGGAATTAAATCAATTTTAAGGGACAGAAAAATAGCTTCGAATTGATTGTTTATGTCAGGTGTCTCCAAACTACGGTCCGCGGACAACACCGGCCCGCGAGCACCCCCAATCAGGCCCGTCATAGTTTATTTTGATTACATTGTAAAATTTACAATGTAAGTAAATCATACAAAATAATAATCAGATGTTTTTATTTAACGACTATAGTCACAAACCACACTAGTCGCACTATATTTTGCTTTTCGCGCATCGGCTATCTCCCCCGCAATAAAATGTCCTTGACACTTGCCTGTAAGTACCAACCGAAATTGCGAACGGAGCGGAGTCCACCCCCGAACCCTGCGCCATAGATATCTCAGTCGCCGGCTAGTCCCATTACAAAAATTTGCGCGTAATTCAAAACTACAGTATGTTGGTATGATGAGCTAGCTGGGTCTTGGCCCTTGGGATTTAGTGGAGGAGTCAGTGCGGCGCTTAGGATAAACAGTTTGGAAACCCCTGGTTTATGTTATTAATTTCTGAAGATTAAAAAAATAAATATTCTGTATTAAATGAAACTTGAAATTTTATTGTTGAAAAATAAAAGAGATTATTATAAGTAACTATGACAAGTCTGATAAAGATATGGGCTTACTGGTCTAGTTAAGTCTATGATATTCTTCATAGCACTGTATGGAGTAAAAACATGGACGATGAGAGAGAAGAAAAGAAACGTGATAGATGCTTTTAAGATTTGATATTGGAGGCGGATGCTCCGTATCCCATGGACCGTAAAGTGAATCAACGTCTCTATTAACCAAGAATTTAAGATTACCGAAAGACGTTCGACAAAATGGAAACTAATAATCCTTACGTACTTTAAGTATGTTGCTAGAAAGAATGATGTAAGTCTAAAGAAACTGGAGATCATGGGGACAGTTGAGGGAAATAATGATGTAAGTCTAAAGAAGCTGGAGATCATGGGGACAGTTGAGGGAAATAATGATGTAAGTCTAAAGAAGCTGGAGATCATGGGGACAGTTGAGGGAAACTGAGCAATAGGAAAATGTCTTACGAGATGGACGAAAAGTTAACAGAGCCCTCTTTAAACGCTGTACTCGATGTTCCAGGAGCGGGAGGTATAGAGACAGGTAGTGCGCCGAGTTCGAAACGTAACAGAACACCACGATGCTCAGTATTAAGCACGCGATCAAGCAGAAAAATAATTAAAAATATAGTTTTTTTTCAGTTAATTTTTTAAATGAGTAACGACATCTCGACTGAAACTATTGAATAAAATAGTTTTTTTATAAGCATTTTATAGGATTATTTTTAACATATTTTAGAATCTATAGAAAGTACTTTATAAATTTAATCTCACACAGTGGTTCTACTTTATTATGCGTTGGCAGATATTCAATAACGAATAAGTTGATAAAGAGATTATCGTGAAAAATATTATCTTGTAATACTCGATGAAAATTCCACAACTTATTGGAATTACGCAAATGAAACGATACGCAAAACTATGCATAGAGACTATTAATATAATATGTCAAAAATATATTATATAGTTTAGTTCTAAACTG
The DNA here is from genome assembly GCA_949825065.1 of Odontocerum albicorne. Taxonomy (NCBI): domain Eukaryota; kingdom Metazoa; phylum Arthropoda; class Insecta; order Trichoptera; family Odontoceridae; genus Odontocerum; species Odontocerum albicorne. Next base: position 48,961 of record CATKWJ010001235.1, read on the forward strand.
CGAGATGACCATGTAGACCGACGATAGAGATTAAAGTAGGGGATAATAACGTATACATTCTCGTATAAGGAAAAATGAGATGCAAGTCAATAACGCCGTTAAGTTATAAAATATAAAATTTGCAACATAAACGCATAACACTATTGCCATCTTTGATACTCCTGCGACACATCGAAGCCTTATTTATTGAAATTAGATACACACTATTTATGCAAAATTTACTCGATATCACAGAGTCAACATTAATTTCTGTACTCAATACTTGTGCCCATAGGCCACCGGAAATTTAATTACGTAAAACATTAAAAAATGTCGATTTGTAGAGAAAATAAAATATTTTTCTTACGATATGATAAAAAATGCTTTGCAAATTTCACTAATAATTACTGATTAAATTTTTTTTAGCACGTAAAGCGAAAATACCGCTTAGCACTACATCGTCAGATACCACCTGGAAGAGTGCATGCGTAGTCCGGGAGGTGTAGAAATCCAGGATTGGACTTTAAGTCACTTCCGAATACACGAAATGAAGTAACAGTCATATTCATCTGTGGATAATTAATTGCCTAAGTAAATAACCTTCATTAAAGAGTTTTACAAAGTAAATCCCGAAACATATCAAACAGTATTTTTTTTAATATTAAAATAAATTTTCTCACAAAATAATGAAACAATTTCAAAGAAAAAAAGGGTGTACACTCGACAAATTGGAATCCAAGGAATAAAAACCATTACATGCATACAATCACACCGTGTCTATTTTGAGGTAGGTAGAAAGAACATTTCATCATATACACGTATGCATACATATCATACATGCTTTTTTGTTTTTCATATTTGTTGCCTATGGTTCAGATAAAATTTCTCCAGCCAAAAATATATATGAAGGTCCATTAACCGATTTTTTTTTTAATTTGCTTCAAAAGCGAACTCATATAGTCGTATATTTCATTTTAACTCTTATGCTATTTTTCTTGAAGTAAATAAATTCATTATATAGGTATGTTACTTCAGTCAGTACTTGAATACTATATGGGTATTAATGGTTTGAAAAATATTACCACCTAACCATAAACCTCCTAACTAGGTTGCAAAAAGGATGTAGAATTCTGTTTATTGTTTGTTGTCGACTGATTTAGGATATTAAAACCTTAAGCGGCCTCTGTAAAAATGGATGATTGATTAAAAAATGATCCCTCTACACGCTGTTGTAAACCTTTTACGCCTTTTTCATGTTCTGCAGAACAAATCGAATATCGAGGTCATACTGAGTTATGGTAATTAAAATTTCTATTTCTTCTCTGTCATACCAAAAAAAGAGAATTTATGCATATTTTTCTACTATGCAATTAATTAAATTATTACGCATGTCGCTACTGTTTATATGATTTATGGTAAAACGATTAATATTAAAATACATGACGTGTCGACAACAACAATCAACTTCATAAACAATAACTGAAAGTCTGTTCTTCCAACTTAAATTGTGCTTAAGTACGTACGTCCAAGTTGATCCAACTTTTAAAAGTAATTTATTAATTTAGATATAATACCATGATATTTTAAATCACGACTGTTTTAAATAGAAATAGGAGAGACATTTTCAGATAATACGTTGTGAAATAATTATGATAATACGTTGTGAAAGAATTATGATAATACGTTGTGAAAGAATTATGAATTGTTTGAAATCAATTGAGATAATACGTTGTGAAAGAATTATGAATTGTTTGAAATCAACGAATAGCAAGAAAGAGGTAAACTTTAGAAAGAATGGAAGGAGGCCGCTGGAGAAGTTTTAACCGAGAAAAAGGTAAAATATGTTCATAAAAATATATTATATAAGATAAGATATATGGATATGGAGGAGATAACGCTGTGTGGAAGGATATAAATGATTGGAGATCTGCCTTCTATGCCTACACCAAAATTAACATGGCATGATGTTATGTATGTATATTTTAAGACAAGACTCTAATTTATATAATATTTTGTACAATACCGGAAGATATCCACCAATTGTCCTCAATGAGATACAGCCAAAAGCCTAGTTTACTGATGACACGACAAATGAAAGGCAACAAACCCAGATCCATTAAAATTGTGTGCCCAAATTAAATTACCTGTTGTGTTTTCTCAAACTATGTATATTTTTTGTCATGTGTAAAATAAATAAAAAATAATAATAAATTGAATAAGACATGTTAAAAATAGCGATTTCGTAGCATAGTTGGTAAGACAAATGTCTTCCAACAGGGAGGTAGCGGACTTGGTTCCTATTGGAACTCAGATTTTTATAAAATGATTCAAGCCTGGTCTTCATTTAAGGCTTTTTTAACATCGTTAGTTGGAAGCCCACACATGCCAATAAGTTTGCCAGGTTGTATTGTATATAACGGAGTGTAATACAATACAAGGGCAGACGATTGATTAAAACTTATAACCATTTACTTTTCATTTGTTACTTAATTAAACGAGTTACTAAACAAACGTTTTTATGCAAGTACTATAACTGGTCAACTTTTATTCACTCTTTTTATCACATTTTAGTAAAGAATTTAGCTAACTAAATATTATATATTTAAAAAGATAAAAGCTAAAAATTTCTTGTACGTTATCATAATACTTTTAGACCCTTTTATATTATTTTCTCTCCACAGTCCTTTCCTTTTACACTTTTTAATCTTAAATTATTTATTTTGATTGAGTGCGTCAATAACTTTGAAAATATGAAAATGAATAAAAAAGATTTGTTTATCTTGTATTGTTTTCTTCGAGTTAAAAAAATACGTAAAAGTTTGGTTTAAATGTACTTGGATTGATTCGGATTTGAACTATTCAATTGTAGAACTCGGTATAAAAAAAAATAACGTTCATTCTTGCAATATACTTGCCGACATAATTGATCGGTGAAGTGGTCCACAGCTAAGATTTATCGTTTCAGGAAGTTATCGATCTCTCGATCCTTTATTATCTAGCTGCTGTTAACTTATGATTTCCTAATACTTTATTATTTAATTGCATTATTTCATTTGCATATTTAACGATTTATGAGAACATTTTCATCAAATCAACTTTTAAAAGTACTGTCAATTTTTTAATGAACAAAATGTAACGAATACTTTTATTAGGTCACATTTTTTATACATTTAATTTTTTGACATTTTTTCGATCGGATACCAAGGCTTAAAAATGAAAGTTTTTTATCTGTGAATATATGTGATGCTTAAGTTTGGTTTAAAAAAATAATAATTTTTTAAAATGTTTTTTTCAGAATTGTTGCCGTGTTGAGTAGGTTTAAATGATGATCAACTCCATTCTTAGTTAATCACCATTTTATACAAACAATATTGCAATTTAAAATAAACTAGTTGCAGCCCGTGAAATATTCACGGAAGTAAAACCAATTCTACATTTATGAAAATATATATTCATAAATGTAAAATCATTTACGAGTATATATTATATATCATTTATACATCGTCTCCTTTTACACCGGTTCAAAAATTGTTAGCTAGGTATTTAAAATTCGTTCAGTATCACGGACCCACCGATATTCAAATTTCGAATTACTTTCGGAGAGAATCCAAGTATTCCTCTCTCGCTTTCTTGTATTCAAAATTCAATTCTCGTATTCTTTCTTTGGCGACAACCGTTGTACGGGCTTTGACCTATTTATACTATAACTAGTTGCAACCCGTGAAATATTCACGGAAGTAAAACAAATTCTACATTTATCAAAATATATACATAAATGTAAAATTTGTTTATATATATACTCGTATATCATTTATACATCGTCCTCTTTTACACCCGTTCAAAAATTGTTAGCTAGGTATTTAAAATTCGTTCAGTATCACGGACCCACCGAGATTCAAATTTCGTACTACTTTCGGAGAGAATCCAAGTATTCCTCTCTCGCTTTCTTGTATTCAAAATTCAATTCCCGTATTCTTTCTTTGGCGACAACCGTCGTACGGGCTTTGACCTATTTATATTATGTTGTTAAATACGGTACAAAATAAGTTATGTGCGAAAATAATCCTTCTTACGTTTGACCTCTTTTGAGATAGTTAAATAAACATAACATTATTTTGTAAGAACTTGTATAGACTAGAATTATTGTAGATGGAATTTCAGTACTTCATTTGCGTTTTATTGATTCAACATTTAGTATGTGTAAGATGGAGGTACGGTTTTATGATATTGTAAACATATAACAATATGTTTATTTTAGGTTAAGTTCTATTTATGCATATAAATGTCTAGTTGATAGAAGGATCAGATTACACAATTCAAATAATCTATGTTGTTGAGTGCTATATACGAGTATAGTAAATGGGACCTTCAACAGAAAGCTGGGCAATTTCAATAGTTACAATTATATTTAAAGATTGTATATAAATAATGGTATAAATTTCATCTAGGCTCTGACATACACCAGCGGTCTCAGCTTCCAGCGGTCCACCAACTGCACGCATGCGCACCATTTTGCCGGCGCGCGCATACCATATGCATACATCACTATCATTAGAAATGAGAAGTCTTCACAGAGGAGAAAAATAAGTTAATCAAACATAAAATACTTGTATGGACATCAGCAGTCAAACAGTAAGCATTCAATTTGATATGCAGTAATCATCCATTATGTATGTTATATAGAACATATTATATTTTATTAAAGTGGGAAAATAATCTCAATAGAATCACTTACCTGCATCTAATATTCTTTGTTTTACCGAGTGCTGTCGACCATGCCAGAATTGCCAAGCTTTGATTTCATCTTCAGGGGATTTTTCTTCTCTAAACATCAGCATCACTACACTCTGGGGACAAAATAAAAAAATCGAATCAGTTCAAGTTATTAAAAACTTATTCTAAGCTGGAAAAATATATTAAGTAACAAATAACTTTTTTATTTCACCAATTATTTTTAATTCACTATGTTTATACCTCTTCTCCGAAGGCTCTCTTTGGGCGGATTAATATTATTAGTAGAAAAACAAGGCAATTAATTATTCAATATTCTAATATGGAATTCCACAAAGTCAAAGCTTTGATTAATTGATTTTTTAAATTTATTATTACATCATTTATTACAATATTTTAAATATACAAATATTTAAAATATGACATTAACATAATGGTTATTTTCAGTTTTTTTTATTACAAATAGTGGTTTTTAAATATAAATAAAAGAAATGTTAAATTCACAAGCATCATTGAAAAATACCTGCATAAGATATATTGTTTATAGTTAAGGCATTAACGTTGTGGAGGTTTAAAGACATTGTAACTTATTTTATCAAACACTTATACCGTTACAAAAAAGTGAAATAAACAGTGTTTGATAAAATAAATTATAACACTTGTATAAGAGTTATTACAGTTTTTTTATAACTATAAATACTTAATAGTAGAATACGTAAACAATATATAATCAAAATTAAATAACCTTTAAAAAAACACGAATTGTTATAATTTTTTTAACCTGGCGAGTTTATTGCCATGTGGCAATCTCTTCCAACCAACCAGAAATATGTTTTTATAGGCCCTAAGTGTTAACCAGACTGGAATCCTATTTCAAAAAAAGCGGGGACCTCCGGATCGGCAGACAAGTGTCTTACCACCATCCCACGGCCATAATTATCTATATAAATAAAATATAGGTATACATCCTCACAAACAATATATTATTTTAATAGAAATAAAATGATCTAAGAAAATTTGTAACACTTTTAAAAGTAATTTTCGAAATAATGATTTATATGTATATAAAATTTAGTGACAGGAGAATGAAATGAATTTTGTAAAATTTTGGTGAATATATCCTGTCAGTTGCGAGTCCTCGTTCCGTCAGTCAGCCCGCAAGGATTGTGTTGCGGTAACGTGGCCCCAGGTTCGAGACTTGCTGAGGTCTCAGAATATTATTTTCACGAGTAATTTATAATGCTTCTTTTTTAGCTTGGACAGGATGGGACCGGAGAAAAATGCTTGTTAAATGTTCCAAAACGAGATATTGTCTAAAATAAATTCCCTTTATTTATTTTTTGTATTTATATTATATAATAATCATATATTTATTATTCAGAAGTTTTCTTCATGAAACGAAATTTTTGATAAGTGAACGATTTGTTTTAAATTATGATTTAATCTGTTTTTTTATAATATTGTACAATGAAAAAATTCCAGTATTTTACTCACATAAATATTTGTGAACGTTTTAGAAACATATTAATTTTTTTTTGGTTATTTATATTTGTTTTTTTAATGGCATTTCATCCACATAATGACGATTTGTAAAGACACATGTATAAAGTTGTAATTCACCAATCGTAAGAATTCAACAATCGAGTAATTTCATTATTGGTTTCGTGGATATTTTTAATAAGTATGTTATTGAGTTCAGAAGGCAGCATTTTCTCAATTTTGTCTCGACTAGGGTCATTCCATTTTTATATTGTTTTATTTGTTTTTTTTTTGTGATTTAATTAACTTTGCATTTTGTTTGATTGTATACGAGTACCTTTTCTTCTAGTATGTTGCATTGTACACATGCGATTTCATTGGCTGTGCGTGTTCTTAATTATGTTGATTTTTTTATATTTTGTTTATTAAATGTCGTTATGACTTATAAATTACACTTAAGTGTCATATATCTTTTCAATAAATAAATAAATATTTATTAATTATAGTAGAATATTTTTTTGTTGTTATATTATCATCAATAGCAAGATAGAGGAGAGGCGATTGAGATGGTATGGGCATGTTGGACGCAGAGCACCCGATCACATTGTGAACCAGGCAATCTCCATGGATCTTCCTCGAATAACAACCAGAGGAAGGCCAAATAATTATGGGTGGTACAAAAAGATAACCTGATGCAGAGGCACGGCCTGGGGGACGTAGTTTGGGACAGAAGAGCATACGACCTGAGGACGAGGAGAGCTGACCCCAACAGTCTTCGCAGACAATGAGTTGGGATGGAGCCAGGGAGAAGATTTTGTTGTTGTTATATTATATAGGTACACTGATATTTTAAGGCATCAAATTTTGAAAATATGTGTATCCAGAATAATATATATTTTTGCATGACGTTGATACGATCTTTTGTTTTATACTCAAGTATGTTATTTTAGTTTGTTGATAAATAAATATAAAATAGGGGTGTTAAAATTTTGTTCTAATAAATTGTAGAGTAGGGAAAATTTGAATATGGTATCGAAACGAAAAGTAAATAAAAATAAAATTTTAAAATAAATTTGAAATTGTTTTTGATAGTTCATCAAACTTTCGATAATTTAAAAAATAAAGCCAATATATGTATTTAAAGTCGTACAAAAAGAATATGGGTAGCAAAATGAAAGAATATGGTGTAAAATAATCATTCCGTAAAATAAGTGTTTTGATCTCATTAAATATTTAATACTGCTTTTATATATGAAAGGGAAGAATTAAAATTAATATTTTAAATTAAACTAACATGTCTGATACAACATAAATAATAAAAAATGAGTAGTAGGGAGCTGTATCTTTTACCGGAAATTAATCTTGACTATACCAGAAGCCGTCAGAAGCAGTCAATCAAATGTTGCTGGTACTCGGAGCAGAGAAGGTAAAAGAAGATCTCCTTGAGAGATTTTCGCTTCAGCCCTGTCGTTTGTAATTGTTCGCTTCATTAAGGCGGCGTGTCTGTGCGCTATAACGACCTTCCTACACGCGAGATGTAGCGTTGGGCGTACCAGCCAAAGTGGAACACCCCCCTTGGGCGCCAACATAGGTTCAAGGGCTGCATTGCAATTGCATTGCTGCACATCAAATTGACTGTGCTCAATCGATGTTGGAAGTAAACGATAAACAACCAATCGTTTGAATGAATTGTTAGGTTGATATTATATTCCCTTTTAGAAAGATACCCAAGAATCTATAATAGAAGGATGAAACTGAATTTTGTAGAAACCAAAGCAGAAATAATGAGACGTAAAAGAAGTATTGTATTACACTTTTGTTATATGCAATATAGCCTAGCGGGTTTATTGTTATGTGAAAATTTCATACAAACTAGAAAGTTGTTGAACACTCCTTAAATGAATATTAGAGAGGAATCCTTTTGATAAAAACTCTGGGTACAAACGGGAATCGAGCTCTGTACCTTCGGATTGAAAAAGATATATCTTACCAATTAAGCCACGAATAAGAAGTGGGAGATAAACGAGTCCTAAATCAAGATTTTTAATGTATTTAAAAAAAGCGAAAAAATACCAAAATTCAATTATAACTTTAGGTTATTTGATGTTCAATTATTATTATTTGACTTTAAACTATCTTGCAACATCCTAGAATGAATATTTAATAAAAACGATCGTTTTATATTCACATGAAATATATCTCATTTTTATGAAAAATAGCTTGGAACATACTTGTTTTGTTAATACTCGTAAATCTTAAAATAAGCTAAGCGTGAAAAAAAACATTTGTTTTACGTAGAAACAAAAAATAAACTACCATATGCATCGTGCTCACGTAATTAAAACGTTTTTCTTCAATTGAGATGATAAATTACACCAGAATTTTAATTTACATTTAAACTTATAATTAAATTAAGCTAAAGTTCAAAAATTTTACAACGAATTATTTCGCTACATTTCACGGCACAACTAAATAATTTTTGTCCGAATAATATTATAATTTAAGGCATATGTTTTTCTTTTAATTATATTTAAATGCCTCGAGGTTATAAATAAAATTTTATATTTTATTCACGTTGATTCTCTACATGTGTTCACCTGTCCCGTCAATTAAGATTTTCCAAAAATGGACACAGATTACATTGTCGCGAAGACACCTGTGTCAAGACATTTTTTTTAAAACAATAAGGACTTGGCTGTTATCTCAGATCTTAACTAACATCTCGTTAATTTTGAAATATCTCGAACACATCTGGTGACAGAATGCAATAAGCCCGCCAGATGTACCGTGTATAACCATGTACACAAAATAATACCTTTAACGTGTGTTGAAAACTTCTAAATAAAAGATATAAATTGTTTTATTGAGTATTTAAAGAAGTGTCAATTTTATATTTTTAGCAAGTGTCTTGAGTGTCTTATGTATAAAAGACTATATCATATCGTAATTTGACCAAAACGTTTTTTTTAACAAAATATATTATAAATTGTAAATTTTGTTAAACAATATGAATTAATTTACATCTTAATACTTTGGGAAATGGGTCTAAAGACATTGTTCAAAAATACAATGAGATTTAATGTAATTACAATAAGACGGAGACCACATGGTAAATCAGGCAATGCCTGTGGATCTTCCTCGACAGCCGTCCAGAGAAAGATCAACGAACTCTTGGATAACTCAATGCTCCAAAATCCAGCAGAGAAACGGCCTAGATGAAAGCGACACCCAGAACCGAAGAACAAACAGCCTGAGAACGAGAAGAGCCGACCCCAACAGCCTTCCTAAGCAATGGGTTGGGACAGTGCCAGGAAGAAGAAGAAGAAGAAGAGATTTAATATAATTAAAACTTTGAGAAATATATTTTTCTAAAATATATATCGAATTTTTTCCGTATTTCTGTATGATATTCAATTATGTACAATTACTTAAGCTATCACAAAGAAACTAGAAGCTTTTGAAATGTGGACTTTTGAAAAATGCTGAAACTCTTAGGGTTGACGAAGTCCGTAATTATGGCATTTTGAAACGGACGAATACAGATAGAGATTAACGAGTATTATCCACCACCAAAAGGAAAAAGTTCGAACACTTTGGAAATACGAGTATATAATGCGAGGAGAGAACTACGAGACCCTTCAGTTGATATTACATGGGAAAAATTAAAGCAGAAGTACAGGAATAAGACGCTTCTCCTGGTGAAAGAACTCATGGAAATGGTTTCATTGGGGTACCATATTTTTATTCAGAGCTGCTGCCTCAAAGGTCAAGATAACTTTGATAATTGCCAACTTCCGAAGAGGAGAGAAAGTTTAAAAGAGTACATATTGGAATAATAATTCAAAATATATAAAAGTTTAAAAAAAATGTACGAGTATCTGTCACCTTTAAATAAGACATTCAATCGAAACTTTTAAAAGGCTAGATTAAACTTCGATGAATGTGATATGACTTTTTAAATCAGTACAACCAAGAATGATTGATGGGCGATATTGTGAGCAAAGATTAGCTTTAAAAGCTCCATATTAGGAGATCTTTTAATGGATTAAGAAAAAAAATGTGTATTGTTTGATTTGAAAGAATCATGACCAAATAGTTTGTGGGGCCGCACTAGAAATGCACTTAAAATATATAAACTTCACTCAACTACGTTAATATTTACAAAACTGACAACTATCTGCTACCTGAATTTGGGGGATGCAATACTTGAACTTCTAGAAGAAAGGTATTTAAAGACACCGTATTATTGTGATTTATGAAGATGAGAGTTGGATACAATAATGCTTTCCGTCAGCTTTTCCACAAACTTCCTTTCTGTAGTACGAGCGATATGTATCACAATCTCAAAATAGAATATGTTTATATATTATTTATAGTTAAAGCATTAACATTGTGGAGGTTTAAAGACATTGTAATTTGTTTGTGAACACAAATCCGCCTTAACAAACCCTCTAATTTATTCTGAAATGGCTAATCATTGTCACCGTGAAAACCATACATTATCTATCGATGATGCCAAATTCTTACATATAAATAGTAACGGAAATAGAAATTTCTAAGTCAGTGCATCGAAGTGAACATCTGGAAAACACATATATACCAAGAATCTCTCCGATGCACGCCGAAGTTGTCCTATGCCTCTCTCAACCCCTATTCCCTAACCCGAATGTTTACTGTTAGAAGCGTGTATCTCGGTACTAGTTCGAACAAAATTCAGTCTTGTTTGTGTTCCCCTGATCATGAGGTAAAAACATTGAAACCGGTAGGGTTATACCGTTACAGATAGAGTTTGATAAAACAAATTACAAAGAATATGTTTATTTGAAATCGTTATATGACATACCATAACAGGATTTTGGACCCATATTATTTTAATAAATTGTATATTTAACTTCAGAATTAAATTATTTAACTTTATACGTAACTCAGTCTCGTCGCCAATTTTTATACACTTTCAACATAAAATGATTTAAACCTATATTTGACTAAATTGTATTTTTTTGTCACTTTCTGATTTTTTTCCAATATGAATTCTTGTATACTATATACTTATATATTTTTAAATCAATGCTGTTTTTCTGGTGTTATATTCTATATATTTTTTGTTTTGAAATTTATTATTTGTTCATTTAATGTAGTTTTATGTTTTTTTCTTTCGTAGTTATATAGGGGTGAGATTTTGACATTCGTTTTTTTACCATTTCAACAGACTGGGTTGATGTAAATATGCCAAGCTTTTGAGTGTTTTAATGAAATGGAGCCCAGATATGTTTTTATTCTGAGAGATGTCAAATTTCACGAATTACAGCTTAGGCTTGTTGGATGTTATATGTGAATTTTACGGGTTTCAGTCAGCCGTCTCAGAACAGGCAGCATGCGTAAATAAATTTAATAAAACAAACAAAAAATATGATTTGACAAAATGGATGACCATTTTTTTTAACTTATGGGTGTACTATGGTGTATTGTATGATTTTGTTTATATATATTTCCATATGTGTACCTTTAAATTCATTCGAAACAAAGAGCGGAAATTTGATGGAAGAATAAAATGACTGTTAAGAAAACGTGGATTTTACTATCTTCTTCACAATATATCAAATCTGGAAATAGAACTTGAAAAGTCTTTGGTTGATATATCTTGGTCGGATATATGATAAAAAATTATTCAAAATCATATCTTAATATGTTTGTAGTACCTCAAACAGAGGTAAAAGACACCGTGGGAAAAGTAAAGATTAAGAACTATTAATTTATACTTTACAAAGTAAAATTATTTTTTTTAAATAGTCAGTAGCGCATTAGCTTGTGACCATGTCTAATTTTGAAACATGAATATTCTTGAAAAGTGTTTAATAAATATTTATACTTTTTATTAAAACGATTAATAGTTTATTTTCATTCACGCGTTTAATATGAAAACTATTAAATTACTAATTTTAACACATATTACGATGCAATTCACCATTTGCAGAAAATTCAGTTTATTTTTAACTCCTCGCTAATGGTGTCAATGGACGTTTAATTCACACATTGCAATGATGATGTCGATATTTTTTTGCCAATTTAAAACTTAATATAATCGTTGATTTTTACACCGTTTATTCGAAAGTCGAGTTGAAAATTGTTTTTACAATCACACGAAAGACTTTACTTAGATTTTTTTTTATAATGTGATAAGTATTGAAATTTTTACTGATTTATTCATTCGTATTCGGTGCCCTTCAACTTATCCGAATGGGGGTTTCAGACATATTTAAGGACGTAGCCAAGAGACAACATTGTCTTAGGCCTCAAGCCTTCAAGGTAGGACAACTGGAGAAGGCACGTAACTCGTTGTTCGTAATCACACGTGTTAGCAATACTACCGCACCGTAGAGACAACAAGTATGTATTATTACCAGAAAAAATATTTTACCAGACTGAGAACTTTTTTATATATTATGTTTTCTGGTAACATCTGGAGTCAAACTCGAACCGAAAGTAGACAAGCTAAGAAACGGAAGTTGTCAATTGAATCCTTAAATATCACTTAGATAACGTTAAGGTCCTTACGGAATCTAAAATCTGAAACAGCAAGAAAATGTTTTATTTAAATGTCAGTTTACTGAATTACTGATAAAATGGTAAACTATTTTTTCTTCTAGGCAACTAGTGTATTGCATTATTATTTTAATCGACAACTAATTTCAATCGATCTAATTCCTGATCGATTAAGATCGATTGCTTCCATAGAAATATCTAAGGTAAGATGTAAAGGAATTCGAATTACATTTCTTAATTTCTTCTTCTATCTTATTGAATCTTAATACTTCAATATAAGTGAGTATAGACGATCATAAAGATTTATTATACTTTTATATTATTCAATAATTGGCGTATACGATCTGGCCGATGAAAATTTATATGGCGCCAAAAATTACAAACAATACTAATTACACTTTATTTTATAACCATGGAAGATATATCCATTTATATTTTAATATTTTTAACGTGATCTCAGTATTGAAAAATAATAAGAAGCCATTTTAATAAAATTAAATAATGTAATATAGATAAAGTTAAGTTTATACTAGAAATATACGAACATCAGACTATAAAAAAAGTCGCATTACACTACTATCAACGGTGACTGCAGCCATAAGATTAGGTATCAGCAAGTATCTAATATAATGGCCTCAGCCACCACTTTCCTATATTTACACTCAACTCATGAGTAATATATATGTATACGTATATATATACAATTATGCATATTTATTTTGTAATATCTGTCAATAATCGTGGGTTCGAATCCTAAATTAGAGCGCCATTGAGGAGAAATTGCTCTCTAGACGGCGCTATATAAATTGTCTTTTTATTATTAATATATTTTTATTATTTTTGTTCTATAAGTAGGGTAAATCTAGCGTTTATTTTTGTTCTATAAGTAGGGGAAATCTAGCGAATAAATTCTAAACACTAATTTACATACTCGTATTTAAAATTTTGTGATTTGTATTTACAGTCTGCAATAAATATTATACACTTATTTAAAAAAAAATGTAATTTGTATTGAAAGTCAGACCTCATACGCTAAAATGAGGTAATTAAACCATGTGAAAACCCCTTTTAATGAAGCTATGAGAATTTGTACGAGATTAAACATTGAACACTAATTTATTTAGAAAAAAAATTAAGGTTTAGAATTAAGATCGGACTATGAATTCGGTTCTTAGTGTATTGATTATTTTTTTTCCATTTTATTAAGATATATATTATATAGGTAACACTATCTTTCAAGTATATAGTAATAATAATACAGTAATGTTATTATGACAATTTATACAGCGCCATTTTATAAAAGAGAGCGGACTCTCACCATCGACGCTTTAAATAGGGAATTAAATATTCTATTATAGAAAATAAAAAAAAATTGAATGTTAGTTATATGGGAAGGTGGCAGCTGATTACATTATATTGGGTACTTGTGTGCGACTTCATATATTTAGAAACACATATTTGTACAAGACAACCACAGAGAACTGACCAAGGGAAAACGAAATGCAAAGAAACATTTGGAGATCATCGATGTGATAGTAATATTTTATTCTTGAGTTTGAATGATTAATTTACAAAAATAATCTGTTATTACCGAAATCAAAATAAAAGTGTATTACTTAATTTTATTTTGATAAAATATTACATCAATAAAAATGATTCAAGAAACATCAGTGACAATAGTGAAAGCACTGATTTTAATATAAGGAAATGATATTGAGTACTTATATTATAAAATATCCTCTTATCATGAAATAATGATGGATCGTCTTGTTGGTCAATATAACCTTTCCGCGTTGCGTTGTTTAATCTATGACATAACATAGCGAGTATCTATCTATGGTCTAAGTTAATATTCATGTTATCTATGCTTATTTTATCTATGGACTGCGTTGATTGAAAATTATTAATAAAGCGTCTTCGGTGTCATGTCCATATTACGAAAGATTAGTTTTATGAAGAAGATGATGATTATATCGGCATATTTCAATATGAGCAGCGTAGCAATTTTAATTAAGGTTTTATTGGCTTATAATTGACGGTGTTGCCACAATTGAGAATGTTGTTGTTTTTGTGCGTAAAACAAAATAAAAAAAGAAACGAAGTGTTCGTTTATATTTCTTGTAGTAAAACATTAATTAAAAACTTAATTGTTTTTTTTTATTAAGCTTCAATCAAAGAGCAAACTATCGAATATTTGATGGATATTAAGATATGATTTTTGAATGGCTGAAATGAGTCTTGAAATTTCGTTAAAATATAATATTTTCCAACCTATAATTTTGCATTCCAAGATAAGAAAGATGATTTTTACTGTTTGAGATATCTTTTATTATTATTATATCCAGACCTCTTGTAAGATCTTGAAGTTAAACCCACGTCAAGTATTTTATTTTTAACCAAAATTAAAACATTAAAATATTTTTTGGGCAGACCTTCTAAATTTGTAACGAATTCAAATTTAACTCAATAAAAGAGCGACAAAAATATATTTACGAGTACATTTAGAGAAATCTCATCTCAATTATCAAATTTCGTGCTAACAATACTTGTTTGTTAAAAAATTCTTATGAAAAAGTGTTATTTTGCTTTAAACCAATATAATATAATATATATATGAAAATCTAATTCCTTTATATACAGCAGTGGTGGCCAAACTTTTGACCACTACGGGCAACCTGCTTTTTAAATTATTGGCGGCGGTCTACTAACATCGTATATGTTAAGTAATCATAAGAAAAGTAGTAATTTAAAGCGCTTAGCAGCTGATGTCCGGAATAACAGAGATGTGTACGATCAGAAAGGCGGGCGACTAGAAATAGCTACGCGGTCGACCAGTCGACCGCGGTCGACGCTTTGGCCACTCCTGATATAAAGCATCTAAATCAATAAACCCCTTTGTTTATTGATATCAGTGTAAAAACTATCTGCGTGACCTAGTTGGTAAGACGCTCGACTTCCACCAGGGGATTTAGACTTCAATTCCCGATATTACCCAAAAAAATGTCTCAGTCTGATAAAAGAGTTCATCTGATAACAACACTCACGTGCGCAGATTAAGTGTTTTTGCCTCTTCACATGCGGTAGGAATGACAACACGTGCAATAACGAATTTGGAGTTTTGCGAGTCAAGAAAGTCTCCCAATCGAACTCTTCAATATGTTAGAATTATAAATTCGGATATATTGAAGGGTACAAGACGAAAAAAAGCTCTACCGTATTAGGAAATATTTTATTATAATTTATGAAGTTCGTTATGACTTTAAAAAAAAAATTCTACCTGAAACACTTGTTCTTTTTAATATTTTCAAAAATATGTATAGTTTTGTAGATTGTATAGACCGTGCAATGAATACTTATTAAGGAGCTTTGAACTTTTTCTGAAAGCTCATGCATTAAGTTTTTTTACCAAATAAAAAGTTTCATCAGAATAATCTAATGATTACTGGATCGCATCCTAAAGAATAGATCATGCCAGAGCCATTATCTTGAAGAGTTGACGGTTTCCGGATACGACAAAGTAATTACGGACTCTGCCCCTCGGTCTTATCACCTACACTGGGATGAGATGTCTTCAGAGCTGGTGCCGACTATCTTGATGATAAAAAGCTTTGCAGTGATGTTACTTTATAAGCCCCACCCATTCTCATTTATTTTATTGTATTTTATATTGACATTGCATCTTTGTATCAATCTATCTGCTTGCAAGTATGTTCATGTGTTGTGGATAACTGGTAATAAAGAATATTTAACGGAATTTGGAAAAAAGACTGTTGGAGCTTAGTGAATTTATATGGAATTTAGTGATAAGAGATAAGTGTGAGCTTGATGTGTTGAGTAAGATAAAGAAGAACATTCTGAGATGGTTTGGGCATGTGGAACGAATGAGTGAAGAAATACTAACGCAACAAATGCACAGTGCAAATGTGAGTTGAAAGGGTGCCAGGGGAAAATCAAGACAATTATGGTTGGATGAAGTATATAATATTTTGAAAGAAGTAAATGCAAAAGTCAGAGAAATCGTAGAAGTTGTTAGAGAAAGTGTATGGATGTAGAAGAGGCGAAAAATGTGTTTTGTCACATGAAAGTCTAGCACTATCTACCAGCCCCGACAGGGAAACGGTGTGATGATTTGTATGTATGTACTATCTTAAAAATTACAGAAATCACTAAAATATTTATTTCGACTTTCGTGACTTATATTCCTGTCTTCGAGTTGCGGGTTTGTTTCCCGTTGGCATCCATATTTTTTTTTGGAAAATATCTGAAGATTAATCTATTTAAAACCTCTCTGGTAAATTAGAAGAGATTGTCAATTGTACATTACATAAGTGTTATATAATATTACTGAAATTATAAAAATATTTTTTATGATGGTTCAAATAATAAAAATTAATACATAAATTATCTACAAAATATGACCGTTTTATAATAAATAGTGTATCAAGGGTGTTTTTTTATAATATTTTACTGTCGTTTTATACAGCATAACCTAATAAGTTTATTGCAATATAACAATTACAAACTATAAACAGAAAGATGTTAAACATGTCTTAAGTGAAAACTAAACTAGAAATCTAATTTAAAAAAAAAGGTTACTAACTAGAATTGAACCAGCAACCCCTATTCGGAATACTGGCATCTTATCAAGTAGGCCACAGAAGGCATTAGTTTTTTTAAATTTATAAAATGCAGCTTCTTAGAGCTACTTAATGAATTTGGGTAGAATAAGGTCTAAAACAACATTTGAGTATAGTTACGAATAATAAGTTACCAACACAAGATTTATTGAAAGTGAAAATGTTACCTCTGATATTTAGACAGATTTTTAAAATATCAATATTAATAATGAGGCATAATTGTTTTAGTTTGGGATTGATTTATATTATCCTGAAGCAATTTTTAGAAGCCGATGTCTATAGTAAACGCTTCAATTTTACGAGAACTGCAATGGCAAAAAAAATTACAACCAACCTCATTAATTTCTTATCACGCCGAAAAAAATTGAAATCTGATATCTGCTTTCATTTTTTTATCCATTATATGGCCATTTGTACGTACATAAGATATCAATATATTTTTTAATTTTTTTTAATTCCGAATTTAAAAAAAAATTTAATCAAAAAAAAATATATTCTTATAATCCTGCAATGTTGTAAGAAGACAAAAAACCAAAACACAATAATTACTTAACATAATGGTATGATTGCATCAAATGCCACTGTTTCATTTAATTTCAATGAGACCGAAACATAAAAATGGTTTCAATAGAGATTTGTATCTTCCACTTTTTATACCAACGGCGATAACATGGAAAATTTACATCTAAATGTTATATAATTTCATATCTGTTTTAATATAATTGAATTTAATATATTCATGATATTGCCGTTATTAAAATAATTATTACCCTTATTAGACGTTTAAGAGGAATTCCTCCGAACGATCGACTCGAAAAATTTATTTTTCTTAATCTCGGGAGGTATCATTTGCTGTACAGTAAATTTGAAATTTTATAGAAACATTCAAATAATTATTGTATGCCTGAATTTAAGTTCTCTTAATGAAATGAACTTATTTAATAATGAACGTTCTTTAAGTATTTGTTGAAGAAAGTATGCCTGAAAATAAGATTGTGCTTTCAAAAGTTAATTTAAGCGTTATTTAACATTATTGTTATTAATTCTTATACATTTGAAATAAAAAACATTTCTTATCGTCTGATATAATGTTTTTAAACCTAAGTACACTGTATTCAAAATTCGACCGATAACCTCCATTGCCTGGTAAATGGATTCCAGTCTGTTTTTCACTTAAGGTCTTTTGAGCGAATTTCTGGTTGATTAGAAGAGATTGCTACACGGCAATAAGTCTATCAGGTTGTACTTTATTCAATAAAAGTTTTATAAGTGGAATGTGTGTGAAATTCTGTGTTTTTTTTTATTTATCTGTGTTAAGTTTTGAAATTTATATTACTAATTCAAATAAAACTGACATTTTACTTTGTAATTTGTTTTATAAAACACTGTTTATTCCACTTTTTGTAACGGTATAACCCTACCGGTTTCAAGGCTTTCACCTCATCATCAGGGTGTTTCAAAGCTTTCACCTCATCATCAACAGTCTTGTTTGTGCTCTCCTGATGATGAGGTGAAAGCCTTGAAACCGGTAGGGTTATACCGTTACAAAAAGTCGAATAAACAGTGTTTAAAAAAACCAATTACAATGTCTTTAAACCTCCACAATGTTAATGCCTTAACCATAAACAATATATGAGATTTAACTATTAATTAAAAAAATTACGAACTTAAGAATATAATTTTACATCCCTAAAATACAAAAATTCCCTATATTTAAAAAATAGAATCTTTTTTCAGATTTTGTATTTTAACGATTATACTCGTACAACATACACCTACTTACTGGCTTCGAGAATGAATCCTGTCTTTTTCAGAGTGTAAACTGTGCTCTGAGAAAGAGGATTACGTCTCGAAACTAGTATATAAAAAAAATAAAATAAAAAAAGAACAACTTCCATTTATACCATATAAATAATTATTAATTATTCAAAACTACGGCATTCGGTTGTGAATTTTATGAAAAGCAAAATAACTAAACACATTTGTTTCGGGATGAATTTATTGAACCGTGTTTAAAGGATAGGCTTTTAAGACAACATTTGTAGTCTTAAGTTTTAATATATAGGCTTTTAGGCGTTGAATATGTATACAATCAACGTCTTTGATGTTAATTATATAAAATTTACGTTTGTTTTGTATACTTTTACATTAGCGCTAAAAAGTATATAGAAAATATGATTTATAACTTTAGGGATTTGTTATTGAGCTATAAATTTTCCGCAGCAATTGTTAATTAGCTTAAAATGCTGAAGAGGGCGTTCTCCGCGACATGCAGGAGGGAAACGTTCTAGGAACATGTGGATGTATACACTCGTACCTTATGCAACACATTATATAATTAAGCTCGGAGAATTCCTCCTCCTTGCTGTAAAAGATTAATCAAATCGTTGCTTTATTCCGCTATAACTTGGGGTTCACTGTACAATTACTTATGGGTAATGTATGTATCTATCTTTTTTTTTCCAGCCAAAACATCAGAGAGGTTTAAAGAAATAAAAAAATCAAGATTAAAAATATGATTCCGAAAGTTGTTAAAAATCGGCGAAGAAATTATGTGAGAAGATATCAAGATTAATTAACTGAACGGAGTAAGGCCAAGTTGAGAGAGATATACGAGTAAAATGTTGAAGTGAGAATCTGAAGCAATCTAGACAATTGATTGATAGTTATAATATAAATATAATAAAATTATTGTAATTTGTTTTATCAAACACTGTTTATTTCACTTTATTTAACGGTATAACCCTACCCGTTTCAAGGCTTTCACTTCATCATCAAGGAGTCTTGTTTGTGCTCCCATAAAACGAAATAAACAATGTTTGATAAAACAAACTAAACGAAGGCGAAAATATATGAAAATAGTCTTGTTTGTGATTCCCTGATAATAAGGTGAAAACCTTAAAACCGGTAGGGTTATTCCGTTACATAGAGTGGAATAAACAATGTTTAATACAACAAATTACAATGTCTTTAAAAATTATTTTTATATTGTTTCCTTAACTTTTTGAATTATTATGTAGGATTCGGTAAAATTTACCAACTCGCTTAAGCAAGAGATATTTACCTAGAAAATATTTAATAAAAATTTTATGTACTGGACAGACCATTCAAGCTTAATGAATAGAAAATGTTCATAATTAGGAAAAAATATTATATTATATGTGTATGTATATATTCTTTTTAGAAAAAGGTTTATTCTAAACGTTAACTATTAAAAAAAAAGTTTCATAATAGTAGTATGAACGCCCTTGCGAGAGTCTGCACTATAAACGGTGCTTTATAAACTGTCTTTTATTTTTATTATTAGTATTATTATTATTATAGCATTGTCTTAATTTTTCATCCCCCAATATGCTAAAAAATAGGAATTACTTTGTATTTGATAAAATAACTGAAGACTTCTAAAAATTGGATTGTTTGAATTATTTACGCTCAAAAATCCACTGGTCAAAAACAATGATTATAGTTCAACAATTTATATATCTTGAGAAAACGAAAACATTGAAAAAAATCTACTAAACTAAGATTATTGGGATCTCGAAACATAATTAGCAGTTAGGACATAATAAATCATATGTATTACCTAAATTTGTAGCATATTGTTCAAACTAACAAAGACACTCTTCATTGCTAACAATCAAGATAAAGTTTTGGATGCTTCTTATATATTTATATCGAAATATCATATTCTTTCTTCAGGTGTTTCGGCAATACATTACATATGTAGAACAAATTCATATGGTTATTTCAAATAATACATCATAAACAATAGGAAAAAGCCTCGGAGGGTAAGAATTAAAAATAACTCATCAGAAATAGAGAAATAACGCTGATAGTATTCGAGTTATCTGATATTGTTGTGCGCTGCTTGTAGTTTCGTCTGTATGGGCAGTTAGTTATTCCGGTGATGTTATCTGCGATTTTCCCTCAGGTATTTCTATGTTAGATGTTGTTCAATAGATTGGGAATACAGGTGTTATGGTATTCTTCAAGTTTTGTATTCACGAGGAGTTGGCGAAACAACATAGTTGTGAGTTTTAAATGTTGAAAATTAAATTTTATTTAGTTGAGGTCAAATAATTGACTGCTTTTGTTATTTTACTTACTTTAGTTTGAGTAAATTATTATACGTTTGCGAATTATGACGAACACTATAAAAACCCGCACTTAGAAAATTAACTGAACGGAGTAAGGCGAAGTCGAGAGAGATATACGAGTATAATGTTGAAGTGAAACTCTGAATTGATTGATAGTTATAATATAAACATAATAAAATTATTGTAATTTGTTTTATCAAACACTGTTTATTTCACTTTATGTAACTATATAACCCTATCCGTTTCAAGACCTTCACTTCATCATCAGGGAGTCTTGTTTGTGCTACCATAAAACGAAATAAACAATGTTTGATAAAACAAACTAAACGAAGGCGAAAATATATAAAATAGTCTTGTTTGTATTCCCCTGATGATAAGGTGAAAATCTCAAAACCGGTAGGGCTATACCGTTACATAAAGTGGAATAAACAATGTTTGATAAAACAAATTACATTGTCTTTAAACCTCCACAGTATTAATGCCTTAACTATAAATAATACATAATAAAGTGGTTTTTATTAGTTTTTTTTCATACTCGAATTTTATACCTGAATGTCGAATCGTGCTTGGATTGTATACCTGAATATCGATCGTTTACCCGAATGTCGAAGTTTAAAAAACAGCATTTAGATAAGTTATACCTGAATGTCGAATCGCGTTTGGATTGTATGCCTGAATGTCGAATCGTGTTTGGATTGTATACCTGAATGTCGAATTGTGTTTGGATTGTATACCTGAATATCGATTGTATACTGAATGTCGAAGTTTAAAAAACAGCATTTAGATAAGTTACAAATAAATAAAAAAAACAATTTACGATTATGTGTGAATTAAATTAATACCAAACAATGAGTAAAAATAAATTAAGGGGGGGAGTTTTTAATTTAATCACTCTTAAGTGCATATTGAAAATGGTCATTTATATGTCATATAGTAAAATTAAAAAAATCGCTTTCTTCAGTTAAGCAGAGAGAAAGAGATCGACCATAATTGTACGGTAGTAATAATAATGGTAAAATATTACCGATCAGGGACATATAAAGACGAAAACCATATCATTTACCGGCGAAATGAAGTGTATTACTGATTATACCGGTAACGTCCTATGTGTTTAGCTCGGGTGGTCTCGACTCCATTTAATTTTAAACGGTGCGTCCATTACGAATGAATAGCAATTTTTATGTTAATTTCTACAGATCGATAGCCCGATTAATGTCCAGCTACCACAATGGTTATATTATAGGGGTAAGCAACTAGCGGTGTAAAGAGCCATGTTATAGAAATAATATTTTTTTCAATGTTATCCTGAATTTATAATTTATAATAAATAACGATGGAAATTTATGTTTATGTATCGTTTTTACAGATTCGTTTACCTCATTCACAGTGTATCAAAAATTATGAATTCAAATATAAAATTACAAAAAAATATTTTTTACGTTGGCGGAGTTAAATTTTTCCCTATTTTTGTAGACGATTCAAAAGTGTATTTACTAAACCGATATGAAAAAAATATTTACTACACAAAATACGCAGAAAAGATCCCTCACAAATTATTCAAGATAAACACATGATTTTTTTATTCAAGATATACTTCATTGAGTTTATAGTTAAATAAAATAATACTGTTTCATGTTTATTTATTTAATATTTTTATCTCTGGCGTATTAATTGCTTTAAAACATTTTTTCTTACCAACCAGCTTTTGTTTTACAATTATTATTGGTATCCATGAGCATGTCTTTAACATAGTATAGTAAAACTATATTTAAAAAAATTCTATCAAAAATTAAAAGAAAAGCTAAATCTCAAGGAAAATAGGGAATATGGGAATTGTATAGGTATCAAAGAAGAGAAATATTTCGATATAAATATTTTTTCTTTGGTCCATTATTAAATATCGATAAGGATGTACATATGTAGCACGTCTGATTGAGCCAGGAAGATCATTTCAAAGTCGAACCACGTGATACCAAAGAATTTAATGGTTGTTGACATGCAAAAATTACATCTTTATATTTTTTAATTTCAAATTTCAAAATAGACCATCGTAGATTGGTCTGGATAGGTAATGGGAGAACATCTCAATTGATATGGTCTTCAACGATTATTATGCTAGTTCAACAATACGGAGGAAAACTACTTGGTAGACTGATATAGAGGTTTTTATATAACGTGCATCAGGGTCTTAGGGAGTTGAGAGTGAAGAGATACTGAGACGAGACTATTTGGTTAGGAAACAAATCGTCCTGGAAGCTAAAACGTTGTATGGCTATCTGAATTTAGAGAGAAGTGTAAATAATTTTCCTTTCATTGATATGTATATATATTTTTTCTTTCTTGAGTTCAAATAGATTAAATTTAATAAAGGAGCTAAGAGGCTGACTCCCTGTTGAAGGTTGAGCTTCTCTTCACGTTTCTCAGTTCCATATTAATCCACACAATAGCGGCTTTCTGTCGGGGGGTATCGGAGATGATATCTCAATGCGGGGCAGTCTTAATCTGGTATCTATACTGTGGATCTGGACTCAAAGCCTCCGGGGGCCGGGAACGCTCAATTATGATAAGGAACCACCCTTTTAACATGCTTTTTAAACCTTACTAATACAGCTTATTAATTCTTCGCCAGAATATACAAAACCATAAGGAATTTCTAA
Source organism: Odontocerum albicorne (assembly GCA_949825065.1). Classification (NCBI taxonomy): domain Eukaryota; kingdom Metazoa; phylum Arthropoda; class Insecta; order Trichoptera; family Odontoceridae; genus Odontocerum; species Odontocerum albicorne. The sequence continues at coordinate 73,084 of CATKWJ010001235.1, forward strand.
AAAAGTGAGTAAAATCTATCATAAATTGTTTTTATTGATAACGACGTTTGATGTTTTGTATTTCAACAATTCAATTACTTTGTCGATAAAAAACTTCTTAAATTTGTTTGCATTGGGGTGGATTTCATTGATGAGTTTTGGTTACATTGAAATCAACATTTTTCAGTAAAAGTCTTATGTGTTTGAATTTACCATTTGAGATTTGAAGGCGAATCATCTTAAAATATAACTAAAAAATACAGAACTTTTGAATAAGCTACCTCAGATGGTACTTTTTAAAATTTTATTTTTCATGTGTTTATACTGAGATACATATTTAAAATTTTGTTTAAAATAAAGGATAAAACAAGAACTTTATATATACATATGTATCATAGCGCCATTTCCCTGTAGAGGTAGGCAGGATAATAGTGCACAAAATATTACATCTCATACAGTTCCTTTTGTTTCACTAACTTCTTACTTTTCCTTCTTTTAACATTTGTTTCTCGTAGTCCAGTGATACTATATTTTAAGCTTTTGAACATAATATTTTTTTTACAAAATTTATGCTTTGTTATTCATATATTTATTAAAGTGATATTTTTTATTTGAATAAGAACAATTTTATTATTTTCAGCGAGTTATTTCAATCATTTTGATGGAGTTCTACAAAGTTAAGACTTAAAAAATAAATAAAACTAAACAAAGTTTATTGATTTTTTTAAAACATGTCCTCATTTTTCAATATTTTATTTTCGTTCTTTCGTCGGGTTTATTTCTGACAAGTAGGTAAATACAAAATTTCGATTTAATCGTAATCATAATATAATGGCCAATATGCATATCTGGTAAAAAATTCAAACGGATACATTAATTGGAAATACAATGTTCACAGAATCAAAAAATATGTAAGTATCACATACATATATATTTTCATTTAAAATACCTCATAAACAGTAAAATGTTAGTTAGTTACTTGTGCCAGAAGCCCGGAAAGATAATTAAGAAGACTTTAAAGGAAAAAGGAGAAATATTTCAAAGAAATATTATATATTGTAACGTAAATTATATTCATTGGTTAGAGTTTCTTTGGTGGTCATTTTGAATATTAATAAATAAATGCCCATTTCAAAAAGCTCAGATTGGGATAAAATTGACCATTTATGTTTCATAATGTTTGATACTTCTCGTAAAAGTTTGATTTGTATGGACGTTAATGGTTATTGTTATTCGTATAAAAAATAATATTGTTTAAATACAAATACACACTGAAATTGATATTTTTGTAGAATTTGTGGATTATCATATACATATACATCAATATAATGTCAAATAGATTCCCCTAGTTAAAATTCGTAATATTCATTACAAATATTATCGAGTAGAAAATTAGCTAAATACTGACCATAGAAATAAATATAAAGTGGAATAAACAGTGTTTGATTAAACAAATTACAATGTCTTTAAATCTCCACATAAATATTTAAAATATCTTCAGTTGAGTGGACAAAGAAAACTAAGAGATGTTGCAGTATTCTTCTTTTGTATCCTTAATATCTGATAGCTGGGTCTCAGGGGGAGCATTAGGATGTAGGAAATCAATTCTCTGTATCTAATTGAATTTAACGCACGTACGTAGCGTTTAGAAACATGTCTCGGCCGCAACCCTGATGGGCTATCTACATTTTTGCAATGGAAACATTTCACGTCGGGGATATTATCGCAGCTGCATCAGGATTGTCCATGGAGAATATGCCCAAGTTCATTTGAACGGAATATTAAATTTTAAATTGTTGCCAAGATGCAATTTTGCATACTAATAGGCAAAACACTTAACGGAACTGGTATTTTCAATTATTCATTATTGATGGTGATACGTACTAAGCCAGCAGCGCTGTACCGGGAAATTTGTCTGAAGTATCCACTCAAATCACGTAACTTGCACATGACACCATCTTCCACCTTGCGAATAATGGTGACTCATTTTGATGCACGCAATACCATATAAAGACAACAATTATACAACGCATCAATCAAATTCAGATCTCCTTGTGTGGTCCAGCGAAATTGATGCATGTCGTCCAATATTAATTTTTGTTAACACCAGGAGTTCAATAAGGTTTTGACTCTCCTTTGTTGACTGATACATAGTTATCATTAAATCGTGTTCCTTGCGGGGTAGGAAGAGAGGAGATATCTGTAAACATTTCTGTAATATCACATAACTTTCACCATACATAATCTTTTACTATTCATATGTACTTTTACAAAGTACAAATTACTGCACCTGATCATCCAAGGCAAAATTGAGGGTCGAAGATGTGTTGGCAGGAGGTAAATTTCCTGGCTCCGCAATATACGTGATTGGATTGGTATAAGAAGCGTTGGGGATCTTTTTCGGACTGCCGGGGACAAAGATGCCTACTCTCAGGGGATATTCAACGTTGGGGGGACCTGACATGACACTGAGAAGAAGAAGGTGTACTTTTAACTTGAAGTAAGAACTGTTTACTTTTTTTTACTTTTATCGATGATATGCTACTAAACTATTATTTTTCTTCCATAGGGTAGGTACCCTTTAGCATATCTAAATAAGTAATTTGGATACATTCAAGAGCATGATGGAGAGACAATATTATCTTCGGCCCCAGTAATCGAGCCTTCGGGTTAAGAACCGCTAAAGTAGGCACGGAACTCGCGGTTCGTAATTGCACGTGTTGAAAATACTACCGCACGTGAAGAGACAACAACACTATCATGCGTATTCGGTGTGTACGAGTATCATTGCTAGACAAACTCTTTTACTAGAGAAGGACCTTTTTTTTTGGTTTCCATCGGGAATCGACCATGAAATTTCAGGATAGAAGTCAAACTTCTAGAAGCTCTGAACTTGAAATTCAATCAGAACAAAACATCATTGAAATTTGTAATAATATCCAAAACCTACAATACAAAAAATGTATACGGTGATTAAAAAAAACAATGTAATTTAAAAAATATTTTACTTGTTAATAATGAGTTCTGTCAGTAAATATAAAGTAATTCTTAAATTACTAACATTAAAATTTTAGAATGTATTTAAATTTAATTTTTAAATAACTTTGAAGTAAAACTCCATTATAACAGGTCAAATAGCGCAATTTGCTTAAGAAGAAAAAAATGGTTAATTATTTTTAAATGATTATTTATTAATTTATAATTTTTATTTAAAAATAATTATAAATCAATCTTAAAATATATTCAACTTACACACTTCTAAGTGATATTAATATAAAATCGTTGTGTTTTCAGAAGAATTATTCAAAATATTGGTAATCAGAGAATCATTTTATTCAGGAATTCCCTAACATAAGGATGTTTACTGTCACAATCATAAAATATATAAGCCGGAGTGTCTAATGTACTAACAACTGTATATTTTTTAGTAAAATACTATTGAATACACCTTGTAGCTTTATTAAGAAAATTGTTTATTATTGTACATCTGATTGATTTACAAAAGAAATTTTCAAGTCGTCACTAGCTCTTTGCAATTCATGTCTTGTAGTTTTCAGTATTTACATATAGAAAATAAGTCAAATCTGTTGACAGAGGATGGCAACCAAATAAAGCGACGTGATTGGACGGTGTCACAAGTCGATGGCCAATAGGAGAAGTGAGAGCCGTCACAGCCAATCAGAGAAGACGTGACACGCGTGACAAGTTCATGTAAATAGCGAATTTTATGTAGTAGATCCTTTATACAGCGTCAAGTACTGAAAGGCTTTTAAATAACGGCAATTTACACAGGCAGTATTAAAAGGAACATTTATTTCATTAGAATTTAACAAAATTTACATACATTAAAAAAAAACTGTTATCAAATAAAAAATTCAAAACATTTAATGTCTTAAATAATGAACACAAAAAAAAAACTCTACATAGACTATCTATCTTTTTTTTATTTTTTTTTACTAAACAAAGTAGTGTACGGTACAAATATTTGCCAAGGCTATAGTATGTATATACACATTTATTACTTAACTTATCTTATTTATATATTATAATTCATGAACTTACTTAATCTTATTTTCCTACATGTCATTTTGTTTTTTACTATCTTAATATATGATTTCTTAAAAATAATTAACACCTACATACTGCTTATAACTAGATAAGAATTCTTACAACTAATTATTTAGCAAGAACAAGTTCACTCGTTCAGGCTACTTGTATTCCATCACATTCACTCAGACCTTGGTCGTTCTAGTTAATATTGTAGGTGGACTAGTCAGGCAAAAGATAATGCTTCGGGAGTCTGTGCTTAAAACGGAAGGGTAGATTGGATTTACTCTCATAAACCCCCAGGGCAGCGACTAAGGGATTGCTGTGATTTTGTTGACTTTTATAGAACTTTACAGTCCAGGAGAGGATTTGATGTTATAGGGTTTCTTTTCACTGTTCGGCGTGAAGTCGGGTAGGGTTTGTTCTGCGATGGGTGTTGAAAGAGATTTTGAATGAGGAGACTATCTATCTTTGATACTGTCTAGAAAAGTAATTTCGAGAACATAAACTGAAATGATGTGGCTAGAAAAAATCTTTTATCGAATATGATTTAACCGTGTATTCAAAATGATACCAAACAGAGTGTTTAGTGGCAACTATATAAATACGAGTAATATAATTTATTTTCCTGCTATTTGTAATAAAAAAAAAACACAGTGAAATCAATTTTAACAAACATAAAAATAAAGTTATTCTCGTTTGCATCGATTTAATTTCAAATCAATTTATATTTCACACAACATTATGTGTGCTTGGTTAAATCAATCTTAAACTTTGAAAAAATATTTCTTTCAGATATACGAGTAATAAGGACTCCATAATTTATTTTATCCGCGTGACAGGTATTGACAAGTGAGGTAGTTACATCATGGTCTTTAAAATGATATATTTAGAATTTTCGAACCATGTTTATACTAATAAGGGCAACGTACAAATAATATGGAAACTCGTGCCAAGTCTGCTGTTCCCAAATGGTAAATCTATGTTATTTTGCATATTTGGGTATCACTTACTTCGGAGAAAGATAACTAAACTGGTATCAATCACAAAGCTTGACAGAATCCAAGAATGGAGAAAATTTCTATAATCTGATGGAAAATCTTGTATTTTCTTATTCATATGAACAATCGATTTGGCGACAGTTTCTGTTGGTAAAGTATTCTTTTGGTAAACTGTCTAGTAAAATGCTTTAAAATATCAATATTTTATAAGAACATTATATTTTATCGTGTTCACGAAGATTTGTTTTTGTTATATAAGATACAGTTTTATGTACACATAAGAAAAATATCTTAATTTGGAACATGATATTGCAAATTAGGTGTTATGTGTTAAATATCTAACATACGAGACAATGCCCTGTGTCTTATTGGGTATCCGAACATTAATATTTCGTTTCGATATGTGGTTCTGGTCTATATTGCAATACCTTTTTAATCTTATCTTAAATTGTTTTCGTATAATTTAATTAAAAAAAAACCCCGAGATTTCTGAGCAATTGAAAATGAAATAAAATAAAACACAGTTAGATATACTAACTAACTTTTATATTGATATTATCATCAGATAATTGTTGGCGAACTTTTCACAGAACATGAACTTAAAATTAAAACTCTCGAGTCCCCTGTGAGTTTTGAATGATGTTAAGGATTTTGATACGTTAGCAATTTAAAACAAATAATACAGTAAGCAATCTAAAATCTTCAATCTTTATTTTTCATATAACAAAAAAATTAAGATAGACCGAGTGATTTTTCGATAAAAAATACTTATACTTTTAGATGCCAGTACATTGAGTTTCGAAATAGTCGCTCGCTTTATGACATCATTGTAAACGAACGGTGGTGGTCGATAATTATGGACCAATTCACGTGTAAAATTAGATTACACAGCCAATCTCTGTCTCACGGGCTAGAACCGGTCCCTCTCATGTCAGGATGGGATGCTGGATATCTTCCAGATGAAGAGGTCCACCTTCTAATCCGTTCACTTCAATTTTCTTCTCTTTTAACGCAACAACTGAGCAACACCATACTTGCACTAACTAGCTGTCAAGGCGGGTTTGTTTCATTCTATAGCTAGAGTCAATTTGAGCTCCTTTGTTTAATTATTATTTATAAAATGCACTTCTTGTGTAAACTGAATAAAAAGAGTTACTTAACTGTTTTTTTTTGGTTCACCATCTTTAATTCCTAACCAAATTACAGTTTTTTTAATTTTTAAAGAAACTGTGAGCAAACATCTGTCATAACTCCCAAAATATGTACGTATACATACTACACTTTCGTGGCTAAGTCGGTAAGTGTTTTTTTAATTATTATAAGATAAGTTTGAATTCGGTTTTTACTAAAGGCTTCTTTAACATTTTTTTATGGTTGGTTGGAAGATACTGTGATACATAGCTATGAACTCGCAATATTAAACTGTATACACAGAAAGCGTATTCTGATATTGCAAAACTTTAAATATTATATTTAGTTAATTGTTTAAAATTTTTCATTATATTATGAACGCATATTTTTTTGCTTAAGAAACATTTATACATTTAATTATTGGATTAAATGTAATATTAATGTGTTTTATCCTTTTGTGGTTACAAATAAGGGTTGCAATTGAGGTCTCCTAAGATCTTTCAACTTATATATTTATGTGAAGTGACCCGTGATTAAAAAGTCGCCTAAGATTTCCACTGCGTGACTACTTAATTACGATTTCAATGACGGAAGACAAATAGAAAGTGTGGATAGATTGTTCTGGAGATAATGTTCATTAGAGATGTCACTAATGGCGATATTAATCATTAAATGGAACAAACTCCGCTGTTTTTCAATTCTGACCCATGAATATTTATAAACATAAGCGTCTTACAGTTAAGTAGTCTTGATTAACATTTCAGATTGATAGATATTTCTGGAAGTAGATCTTTTTCAATTTATTGCATACGTTACACAAAAAAGTATTTATTATAAAAAAACGTTGGCTACTAAATAGTGACCGGGGCTTTCAAAGCAATCTCCGTTTGACATGTCTGTGGCGTTATGACAGAAGTTGATCTGTCCGTTTTACCTTAGTTTACAGGATAAGCAATATTAACTTTGATAAGCTGTTAAAATCAGTACAAATAAGCCTTTTTAAGTTTTTCCAAACAATATATCTTTTATTTGGATAATGACTGACACCTTAAGTTTGGCCACAACATGCTAAGAAATATTTTCTATAAATTGGGAGAACACACACAAAATGACAAAAAACGGACATATCAACTTCTGCCACAACGCCACAGATATAATCCTGCAATACTTTTAAGTCGTAATAATTGTATTATTTGCCTAAACACCACAGTTAACTTTGCCGGTGTCAATGGTCCGGTGGATAGTAAATTTTTTAATCTACTATCCACCATACTGAAACTTACTTTCGGATTGTATTTAAATTGAATTTATTTAGTGACGCTAATGAACAGCCTTTTAAAATAAAAAAAACCACGGCGTTCTTAATAAGGTTGCACTTTCTTTTATAATTATTAATATTTACAAGTTAAAATTTCTTGCGAGGTAGAATGCTTGAGTTCTAAATGAATATGATGAAATGCAAGTAGCAGGATGAGTGGAAATGTACGTGCTAAATAATTAGAATTAAAATAATTATTTGTAAGAATTGTTATATAGTTATAAGTTAGTATGTATGTTATGTATGTGATTTTTGAAATAAGCTATAAATGGATGTCAATCCTTCTTGTTTGCGTTTTAATGAAAATAATTGACGGTTTATTTAATTATTCAAAAACTTATACCGTTTCTCTGAAGTGATTGAATGGAGAAATTTTTCAGTCGTTAATTAGCCGCCTCGTTGATTAAAGATATACCATCTTTCGCTGGTATTTTTTTTGTTAGAGGTCCAATTTAAGGGAAAGCTGACAACTTTACCCAAAATGTTTTATATACTCTAATTTGTCTTAAAATGTAACGATAAAAAAAAACAAATATTGTCGTGTGCATAGAAAATTTGAACGTTTGGTCTTAAAAAACACATCTGTTTTGAATAATTAAAATGTATATCAGGTTAAAAAATGTCACAGGTGTGCGTGTTTTTTTTAATTTTTTTTTTGTAGCAAATAGAAAGCGGAATATGACACTTGCTAATTGTCTCAAGTGAATTTCTTTATCATTCGTTAATCACGAGGATGATTTAGGTTAAGCCTTTTTAATTGATTTCAAGTGACAATGGTTTCTTTTTAATAGAAAAAAAAAAATGAAAATATGATAATAACGGTTTAAAATAAAACAGAGGAGAAATCTCCACGTTCTGTCAACCCTTCTTGGAGTGTTGAACCATCTATGGTGTCTTTAGTATCTGTGTCTGTAAAAAAATAATTTTCTTTCTGAACACGGCCTGATCCTTCAATCTTGTGACAGCAGAATCCTTTCATACCAATGTATCACACATCAACTTTTGTGGTTCACTCGGCTCAACTTTCGAACGACCTTCCTGGTTCAATTCAATGTTGTATATCCTTATCGAAATTGAATAATAAACTAAAGAAACATTATTTATCTCAAAATAATGATCTTCTTCAATTTCTATACAAATCCAATCCTGATCCCTATATTCCAACTTCTATACAAATCCAATCCTGATCCCTATATTCCTTTGAGATTTATATTTTATTTTATTTTTGATAGTTTTCCTCAAATACAGTTTTAATGCGCTATGTTAAATACATGATTATAGATACCAATAATCAATATGAAACAAAAGCTGATTGATTGGAAGAAATTGCTTTACAGCAACAGATGCGCCAAACGTAGTTCCATGAAAGTATTAACTAAATAAATGAAACCACACTTTTGTTCCATACAAACTTAATTTGTTATATTAAAAGTATAGTTTTTTTTTTTCGTACCCTAAACGATTAAAAATAGTGCAAAATTATCTTTATTGTATTAACTTGAATGGTAAACAATTGAACCAAAATGTATTTTCAACTGAATCACATCGTACTTGTTAAATATTTTTATTAATGATAAAATTTATTTTTCTATTTTTTTCTTTGAACTTTTAAGTTCCGAAGAATATAGGTAGAAGCGAGTTAAGTATAAAATTATTCCGTCAATTCGAATATAATAACTTAATACAGTTTTCAACAGTTTAATCTGAAGATTAAAATACATTTTCATTTAAATGCAAATAAACGAAATTTTATTTTTCACGGAGCTTTTGCTTCAACGTCACTTAAACATTCATAAGTTTAATTATGATTTCGCGCTTAATCCAAAAGCTGTCTATGTAAGGAGGTTGTGTGGGCGCGCATATCTTGTATGTGCTCGTACCTAACATATATAAGTATAATATACTATTATATATGTATATACTGACAAACAACATCCTACTTTTCATTTACGACATGATCTCGATGTCACATCATATCTGGCTAAATCAGCTTTTTAAAATAATCTCCTAACACATCAAGATAAACTCTAATCTTGCATAAGATGAATTCGATTATTTTTTCAACCGAATTTCTAATTAATGGTTACAGTGTCGGATGACATCTTTTTTTAAATGCCACATTTTATATTTGAAGGTATTTATATATGTGGAAACTTTAATATAAATATATTCTTCAATGAACTTAATGTAAGATATTTTCATTTTGATCGATTTGATTTATTAGTTTCTATTCTTGGCTACCTCTTCTTCACTTTCCTCTACCGGACACCTTATCTTAGCATTGTATTGTAGTACACTTTTGTTGTGTACAGTACCACCTGGAGTTCAATAATCTCTTGCAAAAAACAGGAAATTGTTCAAGAGACTTTAAGTGAAAATCAGGCTAGAATCATATTAACAATAATCTAGGTTCCAACGGGAACCGACCCTTAATCTACTGAGCTGGAAGAAAGGCACTTTACTTACTAAAACACATATGGTAAGTCGTCAATGTTATATTTAGATTTTTTTCTTGTTTTTGTATTTATACCTTTCTTTATGAATTATGAAGATATTTCTAAGAAAGGAATATTTGAGTTGAGATTTGAATGTTGGATGTTAAAAACATAATTTGTTTCAAATAATGTCAAATCAACAACATGATATTTGCAGATTTTTTCATGGATGGGGGGGAGAAAATATTTTCAAAGCCCTGAAAGATATTTCTGTAAATCATTAACTTGTTTAAAACAAAAAAAAAAGAACAACTTTTATTACAGAAATCATCAAAATTTCAATTAAAGTATTCAAACTTGTTAAACATTTCCTACTTCGTCCCTAAAATTCAGTAAGATCAATTTAGATAGCGCGTTTTATATACAACAAATATTTTTATTATTTCTAAAACACTTTTAATTACACCTTTCATCGATTGTTATCAGCGAAATGCAATTAAAACTATAAAAAAACGCAGTACGTTGTGCAGCATTAAGCAATACGTAAGATTACCCTTAAGGAATTTCAGTTGCATTCTGACATCATTCCGTTTTATCACGAACATGGTCGTGTATAAAGCCCAG
>CATKWJ010001236.1:0-33397 GCA_949825065.1 Odontocerum albicorne
ATTGGATCTAGTACAGCAGTGTGGTGGTGAGTTTGCTGGTGTGCAACGGCATTCACGTAAAAAAAAGGGGGGGGGGGAACCATGGCACAGTCTCGCCAACTGAACTAACCTCAGAATGGCGAAGGGATCCTCGATTACGAGGCCCAGCAATGGCGTCGTTCGATGCAGCCCCTCAATATTTGAAATGCGATGAAACCAAGGAATTTGTAATTTTTATTGTAATTTGTTTAGTAAAACACAGTTTTTTCCACTAAATGTAACAAACTTAACAAATTATTGTACGATACCTTTTAAAATCCACGATGTTAACTATAAATTATATAGCATTCTCCAAAAATTCCCCTTTTCGAATGTTTCTAGATTATTTAGCATTTTCGTCTTTATGGTCCATTTTTCAACACCATAAAGTAAAAAAAGACAATATCTTAATAGAAGAGTATATATACATGACGAAATGTATTAATGTGGAGGAGGCAAAAGTTGTATGGTTAGATAAAAAAAGTTTGGAGCTCTGTTGTATTTGCCTACCCCACAAGGGATATGACGTGATGACATGTATGTATTACTTACAAACAGCGCTATATAAATCATGTATGCATGACGAAATGTATCAATGTGGAGGAAGCAAAAGTTGTATACTTAGATAAAAAGAGTTTGGAGATCTGTTGTATTTGCCTACCCAACAAGGGATATGACGTGATGATATGTATGTATTACTTACAAACAGCGCTATATAAATCATGTATACATGACGAAATGTATCAATGTGGAGGAGGCAAAAGTTGTATGCTTAGATAAAAAAAGTTTGGAGATCTGTTGTATTTGCCTACCCCACAAGGGATATGACGTGATGATATGTATGTATTACTTACAAACAGCGCTATATAAATCATGTATACATGACGAAATGTATCAATGTGGAGGAGGCAAAAGTTGTATGGTTAGATAAAAAAAGTTTGGAGATCTGTTGTATTTGCCTACCCCACAAGGGATATGACGTGATGATATGTATGTATTACTTACAAACAGCGCTATATAAATCATGTATACATGACGAAATGTATCAATGTGGAGGAGGCAAAAGTTGTATGCTTAGATAAAAAAAGTTTGGAGATCTGTTGTATTTGCCTACCCCACAAGGGATATGACGTGATGATATGTATCTATTACTTACAAACAGCGCTATACAAATCATGCAAACTGTAATACAGGGTGTGGGCTGAAAAACATCTGGTGTACCCGTGGCTGGGTTCGCCCTATTTTGGTGGGGTGTATGTTGGCCGAGGGGATGTTATTAGATGAGCCCAGACCTTTTGATAGCTTCTGTATTTAATGTATTATCTGCAATTTATGTGTTTTAGAAGTGTTATTTAAATATATTTTGTACATACTATGTTGCTGTCAATAAACCTATATTTATTTATTTATTTAATACAATCAATTTGTAAAAAAATCTAATGCAATTACATTTTTATAAAGACAATTGGTACAGTCATATACAACTTAAATTCAATTCCATACCGTTTTAATGTCTATGGTAAATTAGCTTGTCCGGCAGTAAATTGTCTGTGATATTCATGAACACCTCAGGGCATCGCAAAAACCTCATTCCCTTTGAGGTGATTCGATTATGCTCAACAGTTCATTGGATGGAAAGACATATGCCTCCTGGGCAATTCTGTTTCCCTGATACTCGTGGCAGAGCAGATTATATTAATGAGTTATTTTAGTTAGTTCAAAAAGCTTAATTAATAGGATTTTCGATTCCGGTGGTCAAACCTGGGTTCGCCCTGTATGCTGGAGTCATCATTGGGTTTTTAAAAGGGGGTTTCATTGAATTGTAATTAATAATTAATGATTGCATCATATTTTAATTTTACTTACTAAAGTAATAAATACTCTTTGTGGATGCGATCTGGTATTTATTTATTTGTCAAGAAATGCCGGTCGTGAGAATCAGATGTGAAAAACTGCAAGATGGTGAGCAGAAAGAGGAATTGAAAAAGAGTGTGGAAGAAAAAAATGAAAGTGATAGATTAAATATTGAAGAAGAATTGATAAGTACATAAAATTTATAAGATTTGTTTAAGTATATAAATGATAAGTATATAAAATATATAACATAATGTCTTCTTTGTGCTCCCCTGATGATGAGGGGAAAATCTTGAAACCGGTAGGGTTATACCGTTATACACATATTAAGTGGAATTTACAGTGTTTGACTCAACAAATTTCATTAAAATATATTAGTTGCCACTTGCAAAATATGTTTGTCGCACTGCGAAAGTTAGATGTTAAGCTACAATGTAAAAACAATCTTGCGGGTTTATTGCTAGGTGGCAATCTCTTCCAACCAACCATATAAAAGTAAATTAATAAAGTTATAACATACTCAAGAAATGTGAGATATCATTAATTAAGGGAAAAGGAATGGATGGTGGAGAGGATAGAAAAATCGCGAATTTAACGTGTTATATTAGTAACGAAATCCATAAACACATACGTGAGCATATGCCCACGAACCCGACAAAGACGGGCAATCACCCGAACATTATTTTTCATATAAAGTGAAATATCATCAATCAAAAGAAAAGGAAGGGATGGTTGAGAGGAAAGTAAAAGAAAAATCGGGAATGAAACACGTTATTTTACTGGACAAGAAATTAAGAGTTTTTTTCAGTCGCTTCTTAAATCATGCCAAGGACGGAGCGTGTCTTATATCGGTTTGTAACTGATTCCAGAGTCTCACTGCATGGACAGTAAAGGACGACGTAAAAAAAAGAGCGGTGAACTGGGAAGGCCAATACACAATCTCTGTTGAACGTTGCGCCAGTCCATGACTTGAAAGACGCTGAAAAGGACACATAATATATAGTAGCGTCACTAACAATATGATTAAAATAAATAAGTATTTAGTTACCTTGATTACTAAGAATGAGGGTCTAACAATATATCTATCTATAAAGCCATCTGTGATTCTTCAATAAAAAGTTTCTTAAAAATTTATAGCGTTATATGTATAAATGATAAATCTTCAAATGTTACAGCAGCCTATAACAACTGTGTAGATGTTTAGACTGATATTGAAGATTCCACTTGGTAGCTAACCAAAAGCTACGCTATTTTATCATCTGCAAAGTTATCGCAGAATACAATAGCTACGTTATCGCTTACGAAGAACTTTGTATTTAGAATCTTTCTCTCTGTCTTTGAATAATGGCCGTGAACTCCTATATATGAAGGAGTATACGCCAGTGTCAAGTTATGACTGTATTTAGAATCGACAAAGGATTGAATCGTATAATATCATAAACAATGAATACGTTTTCAACTTTGGTGGTCATAACGTTCAAACATTCATCAAATGGGAATCATATACCTCCTACTCGGATATGCTACCCTGATACCTCGGGCGTTACGAATTTGCCTAATAAATTATAAATTTATTTATAATTTATTAATTATGCATTTTAGCTAAGAGAATATTTATTAATTAGCACATGCCATTCTCCGATCGCTGATTAATGGACCCGGATTTTTAAGAGAAATCAATTAAAGAAGCAAATAAATAAACAGGTAATATTTGATGCCGTGGGGTATATTTTTTTAGTTATCTCAGCGATTATTCATTTCATGGTTTAATTTGATATTGGATGCAAAATGTTAAATTCAATACATATATTTTAAACAATTTCAACGAAAAAAATCTTTATTTTGACTGTTTAAATAAAGCACCTACATATTTATAGCATGGAAAAAAAAATCTGGAAATGGAAATTGAAAATGTATTCACTTTATTTTAACTGTTTAAAGCACATACGAGTATTTATTTATTGCATGTCAAAAAATTGTATTTCTGGAATAAGAAATTAAAAATTTATATCAATAATTCATCAAAATCAACGAGTTTTGCAAACGGTTTTGTATCATTTGTTTTTTTTACTATCTACAATGCAATATTTACAATTTACCATTAAAGTATAAATGTTTCCAGCCTGAACACGTTAAGCTACGGTTTCCTAAGAAAGCGGGTTCATTATATAGCGCAAGTAACATGACGTGATGCTGGCGCGCCGCCAGACGGCAGAAATGAAAACCCACAACTGGCAATTGTAAACGTCAAACAATATTATTTCCCATATTTTGTTTCAACTGGGCTTTTCTATAGTATTTGCTCTTCACATTATATAAAGCTTCATTATTTCTTACAAAATCAATCAATATTTCGTCATTTTCGCTGGACCAAATCACGTTTGCACTCATTTTTTTGTTTTAAAACGTGTCCGCTACACGGGAAAAATCGTTGCACGACTGTTTGCTCCGCTATCATGGCCGTCATGCAAATGGCAGCATTGCTATTTGACATCACGCTCACAACCAACGCACTCGAGGAAACCAACGCCATTGGTTTGCATATACAATGTTTTGTAACGTGCGCTATATAACGACACAACCAACGCTCTCTAGGAAACCACGCCATATGGTTTGCATAGACAATGTTTTGTTATGTGGGCTATATAACGACACCACTTTCTTAGGAAACCAATGCTTTAACCACGTTAGACAGATACCACGCTGGCGCATGGCAAGTCAATGTTACATTCAAAATTCGATTCCTCTACCTTAAATAGTATTTCAACTGGAGCAGATAAAAGAAGTGATGTTTCGTTATATGCGCTTCTCACTTAGTCAGCTCAATATATTGGGATTCTTTCCTTTAGTACATCGTCCTTCCACGCTTCCAGTAACCATAAACGTCTCTAAACTGTCTCCTAGACTACGATCAATGTGCCCAAATATTCGGAGGCCTCGTTGAAGGCATTTTGTTAACAATTTGTTTATAATTCTCAGTTCCTCGTGAATGGAGACCACATTTCAAATGAGTCTATGCTACGTCTCTCAATTGCTCTTAGAGTCTAAGTCTTCATGCCATAAATAAATATTACGAAGACGAGAGACTTACCTAGGCGCATTTTCGTCTTGATGGTGATGGTTCTTGTCTACTTTATAACAAGAGTATTTATTTGATACCTGTGATAAGCTAATTGACTTAAAATAAGGATTTCTAGCTGGTCTACGGCAACGTTCCCTTTAAAGTATGCGCTTGTGCGGCTGCACATCTGTTAAAAATTGTCCGCACACATGTTTACATCTTCCGCACACATCTCAAAGAAAGGAACTTGTAACCATATTTTGTTTTTAAGAATGTGTAAAACATTTATTCGAGTAGTATAGAAAGTGTAAAAATGAGGTGTATGATCGTGGCGTGGCACAAGTGAAATATATTTGCTAGGAAAGAAATTGGAGAACTTTTTATCTCAACAGGAACATGGCATGGTATGATGGTGATATAAAGAGAACATATTGAAATTGAACAATTGTAGCTGCTATATTTAAAACCCATATGCTAGTAGTTGCATTTTGCGCAATTATATATTTTATTTGATATTATATGATGGGTTCTCAGGTTCCTTTTTTTGTGATGTGTGCGGAACATGAAAACACTTATTGATTAATTTACGAAGGCTATCAACAAAACATCAGTATAGAATAAAAAAATATTTTAAATAACATTTATAAATCTTTTAAATATTTCACTCGTGTGCTTTGCATACGTGGTAGGAAAAAAATACCAGTCCTGTCTGATCATAAACAAGGAACGCAATAAACCATAGAGATCAGACGATGATTGAAATGTCACTGTGACATTTCTGCAGGCTATCGCTGCATGCCAATCTTGAGTTCTTTGTATTTGACCAATGTTTACGAGACATAACTGCGATGCGGTTTAACGGTGTTTATTAATAATTTATTTATTTTTGAACATGACGTATGCATTATGACACTTGGAAACGAATGTTTTTTTGCGGTATAATCGCATAACTCATTTATTAACAAATATTTATCGAGGGTCCTCTCTGACGATTATTTTGAAAAGGGCTTGTAAACCGATTTAAACCGATACCGGTTATTAGGAAAATTTGTAAATAGCCGAAAACTGGTTATATTAATTCGCTTAACCGGTTAGAAATAAAAACATAAATCCATCTACATTATTTGACTTGATTTAATGAAGCGTTTTGCCATAGCTTCAAACCCAACGTGTTATTTCACAGTTGTTATTTTTAGAACCATCTTAACGCCGGCTGTCAGTTAACTATTGTCCAGTTTTTCTTATCTCAAATAACACTCATAAATAAATTATTTACATTCTTAACTTTCAGAATATACGTATTTACATATTATTTATAATTATAGTTCGGAAAATCTAGGATGAACCGTATGACAGTTCACAAATTTGCCCCAATACAACCTTGTAACGATGTTCAGTAATTTTAATTATTTTATCAACTTTAATATAAGCCTCGATTCTAATAAATAGCAAGTTATTTAGGTAAATACATTGCATAAAACTAACAATAATGACAAATTAAGGCATTTTGTCACAAATTAGCAAAAATGTGTCAGTTTGTTAAAATCAAATAATATTTTGTGACGTTTGTCAAAAGCCACTACGTTAGTCTGCATTGGCTAGGGATGGGGTGTACGACAATTGGATTTTCAAAAATCGATTTCGAAAATCGATTTTAATTAAATGTTCGTAATTATTATTGATTCATAGTGGATGTTGGCCTATTTAAAGATGGATACAAATCATACAATGAAAGTCAGTATAATGAAAATTAGGAATTAAAACGTCAGTTTAGAGAAAAACAATTGTTCGATTTGTAAAAAAAACTATTCGATTTGTAAAAAAAAAACGATTTTACCCCATCCCTTTGTGACAAACGTCGCACGGTTCATCCTAGACTTTCCGAAGTGTAAGGCATTAACATTGTAATTTGTAAGACATTGTAATTTGTTTTATCAAACACTGTTTATTCCACTTTTTGTAACGGTATAACCCTACCGGTTTCAAGACTTTCACCTCATCATCAGGGGAGTCTTGTTTGTGCACCCCTGAAGATGAGGTGAAAACCTTGAAACCAGTAGGGTTATACCGTAACAAAAAGTGGAATAAGATAAAACAAATTACAACGTTTTAATATATTTTTAAAACATTGATTATGTTTGCAAACCTTCCTAATCTTTATATTATAAATTTTATTACATTTAACAAATGTTTGAAGTTTCGAAATACCATAGCCAATAAATAAAGCAATGTTTACCTGCAGAACGACGATCGTACTATATAGTGGTAGACAAAAGGCGGGAAATTCCGCAGTTTAGTTGTTTGCAATGTTTAATTTTTTTTTTGTATACATATTTTTACATAACTAGTTTCTTAGATACAAAAATGACTGGAAAAAAATAAGTCGAATTAAGATGTTCATTGGAAGTCCTACTCTTGAGAAAATATTTCTGTCTTCGAGTTGTTAAAGAAGTCCTGTTGCGTCTCTCAAATTGGTCAGTCCAACGCATTGGGAGTCTTCCTCTTGTGTGTCGTACTTCCACGCTTCTAATGACCATAAGCGTCTCCAAATTGTCTTATTGGCCTCGAGTAATTGTCTTCGTTGCTGGGTTTCGTAGTCGAGGATCCCATCGCCATTCCAACGTCAATTCAGTTGGAAAACGAAGCTGTGCTGTGGAGTTTAATTTAAGTGAGGAAGCCGCTGTATACCAGCAAACGCACCAGTCACCCGCTTTACTGGATCCGATGGCGTACCTGAACAACGTTCCCCCTAATTTTTTCATTGTGTGTGCGGCCCATTAACTTATATGTGCAAGAAAAAAAGAGGAAAGTGCGCAAATATGCATATTCAAAAACTTAATAGTCAACATAATGTACCACGAACTCATAATTTACATTTTTCAAATATGTAGGTTAAAAATATAAATAAAATAAATAAATAAACTAAATAATCTGAATATATAATAAATAAAAAATCATGGTCACCCTTCTACACTATTCTTTCCTTACGCCGCGTGGACTCTACATATATGGTGTTTCCATGTTCCGCACACATTTCAAAGAAAGGTACCTGAGAACCCAACATAAAATATCAAATAAAATATATAATTGCGCAAAACAAAATATGGTTACAAGTTCCTTTCTTTGAATGTGTGTGCGGAAGATGGAAACATGTGTGCGGACAATTTTTAACAGATGTGCACACCTTAGAGGGAATGTTACACCTGAAGTGAGACGATACGAGGACACCAGCATGTTTTTTATTCCTTTTTTTTTTAAAGAATAGAAATGACTATTATACTACCTTGATCAAAAAGTTTTAGGACCGGCCACCGTGTGGCGCTGTCAGTCACCAGATTGGAATTCTTTTTTTTTCGTTAGGTTACCACATCTATCATTGACACTTCCTCCAAATTTTAAAGTCATAGCTTGACATTTGTAAAAGTTACGCTGTACTGAGTACGTCTACCTTTGTGCGTGTTTTCGATTTTTTACAAGTTTGAAAATGACATCAACTGTGCATCAACGAGTTTGCATTAAATTTTGTGTGAAAAACGGATTTAACGGTCCGCAGACCTTGGAAATGTTGGAGAAGTGTTTTTCGGTGGCACGAACGCTTCAGAAGTGGTCGTGAATCGGTCGAGGATGACGAACGCAGTGGCAGTCGAAAACCGATGAAAACATCGATAAAATCGCAAATTGACCATCAGAAAGCTAGCAGAGAACTTGAACATCGCTTATGGATCCGCTCAAGACATTTTGGTTAGTGATTTGGGTCTCAGACGTGTCGCTGTAAAACTGGTGCCGAAACACCTCAATTTCATGCAAAAAAAGAACCGCGTTGAAATCGCGAAAGACATGATTTCCACGAGTTTTTGACCAAAACCAACACGACTACTATCCAGCAGCCTTCGAATTCACCTGATCTGGGTCCCTGCGACTTTTTCCTGTTCAACCGACTTAAAAAACCGTTTCGCGGAACGCGTTACAGCACCCGAGAGGATGTCATGAAAAAATCGAAGACGGCTCTGATGGACATACCGAAAATTGAGTTCCAGCGGTGTTTCGAGGATTGGATCAAGCGCTGGCGTAAGTGCGTTGCAGTCGATGGGGAGTACTTTGAAAGGGACCATATCGATTTTGATGAATAAACTTGTATTTTCGATTTTATGAATAAAGTCCTAAAATTTTTGATCAAGGTAGTATATTGTACCGCTGAATACGAGGCGGAAAAATTCCTGTGTCATTTGAGGGCGAGTTGCAAAGCGCGAAGTTCAAACTGGCAACCATCCGCATGAATATCCAGTCCGTTACCGCACAGCCATGCACCTCGATCAATATGTCCAAATAATCAAAGGAGTAGTCGTAGAGATATTGTCGACAATCTGTCGACAATCTTTGATACATTTATTTTGACCAAGAACTAACAACCTCTGATACAAATGATACAATAACGATTTCTCCGAAAATTCCACCAACAATAATAATTGTGGGCGTCCAAAGCGGACTGCACGCGAGATCCCACCAGAGTGCGGTTTTGTGTTGATTTCCGTAGTTGATTAGAATTGCTGCTGATAATACGATGTGTTCAGGGTAACCTGAGCCATCATAAATTATGGACTACCGTCATTGGAGTCTCCACTTACAGTTTACCGTTTCATTTTGAATGTGTTATTAATTTGTCAGCGCATTTACGAATCTACGAGCGAAGAACAAAGGCCAATGATTATACCAATGGCAACATTTATACTTGTTTTTGTATTGCATCGAAGTTTTACTATACTCAAATGTAATATAACACATCGATCAATAAGTCCCCGGACCAACCAACAGATGACGCCTCTAGTAACAAATCCACACCATTCTCATTTAGTACCAACCTTTTAGAAGTTACTTGTCAAACTTTCATGACATTGTGTCATTGAGTTACAGTGGTTTTAGTGACGCTACTTTTGCTATTTTCAAAACAATAGAAAAAACCGAATTTCGTGTGTTGATAAAAATGGCTTTTTAATAGGAAAAAATACCGTTCAAACTCAGCGGTGGCTTGAAAAGTGTTATCCGGGCTCTGTTCTGAAAAATCATCAATAGCGAATATTACATAGCGTTATTGGAGCGTTTGAAGGCAGAAATTGCAAAAAAACGGCCCCATATGAAGAAGAAAAAAATTCTATTTCATCAGGACAATGCACCGTGTCACAAGTCGATGGTAACTATGGCCAAATTGCATGAGTTGAACTTCGAATTGCTTCCGCACCCACCGTATTCTCCAGATTTGGCCCCCAGCGACTATTGGCTGTTCACAGACCTCAAAAAGATGCTCTAGGGAAAGAGATTTGACTCCATTGAAGAAGTAATTGCCGAAACTAACGACTATTTTGAAACCAAAGATAAATCGTTCTACACTGGCTGGCATAGAAAAGTTAGGAAAGCGTTGGAATGAATGTATCGCTCTTGAGGGAAACAATTCAAAAAGAAGAATTTTGGCAAACAAATGTTGTTTTAGTAGTAAGTCCCGGGGCTTATTGAACTGGAAACGCCAATAAACAATCTTTGTTTGAGCGTAGCGCTAATCTATGATTTGAAAGTTCGGTGAGATAAGAGGAGGCGGCGGGACAGTTAATGATATTATACAATAGAGACAGTAAGTGAATTTGGCGTAGCACTTTACTCCTTTCAATAGCGAAAACTATATGGAAATCCATGCAATGCCCATGTTGATTACCCAATCTGTGCAGTCTTGTTATGTAAGGGATGGTAGAGAGGAAAGGAAAAAAAATCAGCAATGGTCAGACCATTTATGTCTTGGTTGATGCTATTCTGTCATCGCTTCTTTGGTCGATCTATTCCTCTATTTCCAGAGACGGTATATCCATCTAGTTTTCATTTCCTCCTTTTTAACATGTTTCTGATAAGTTATAACAGATTGCCACATGGCTTTAAACTTAATCTTAGGTTTTGAATTCTTCTATAGGTGAGCATATGCCCACAAACCCCACAAAGACGGACAATCATCCGAACATTATTTTTCATATAAAGTGAGATATCATCAATCAAAAGGAAAGGAAGGGATGGTGGAGAGAAAAGGAAAAGAAGAAAAAAAATCAGGAATGAAACACATTATTTTGCTGACTAGAAATTTAGAGTTTTTTCAGTCGCTTCTTAATGCATGCCAAGGACGGAGATTAAAAATTTGTTGATAAATAAATAAAAATTAAAACCAAATTTGAATCGACTGTTAAATATAATGTTTGTCGAAGCTTACGGTGAGCATGCTCTTGGTAAATCAAATTGATTTGAGTGGTTTAAAAAAATTCAAAAGTGGCGATTTTGACGTGAGAAACGAAGAATGTGGAAGACCACCGAGAAAGTTTGAAGACGCCGAATTGCAAGCATTGTTGGATGAGGACGACGCTCAAACGCAACAACATCTCGCGGATCAATTAAATATGACACAAGAAACCGTCTTTATACGTTTGAAAGCCATGGGAAGGATCCAGAAGGTGGAAAAATGGGTTCCACATGAACTGAATGAAAGACAGCAGGAAAACCGAAAAACCACTTGCGAAATGCTGCTCGCCAGGTACAAAAGACAATTATTTCTCCATCGAATTGTGAGTGGCGATGAAAAATGGATATATGTTATTTCGAGAATCCTAAGCGTAAAATATCATGGGTAACTCCAAGCAAACCAGCGACATCGACTGCAAGGCCAAATCGCTACGGACGGAAGACAATGCTCTGTGTTTGGTGGGATCAGAAGGGTGTTATCTATTATGAGCTGCTAAAACCTGGCGAAACCGTTAATACTGAACGCTACCGACAACAAATGATAGATTTGAACCAAGCATTGTGTGAAAAACGTCCAGAATATCAAAAGAGGCAAAACAAAGTGATTTTGTTTCATGATAATGCACCATCGCACACTGCAAAACCGGTCAAGGAAATGATTGAGGCGTTTAGTTGGCAAATACTTTTGCATGCGGCCTACTCACCAGACTTGGCTCCATCCGATTACTACTTATTTGCATCGATGGGACACGCACTTGCTGAGCAGCGCTTCACTTCTTACGAAGATGGCTCGATGATTGGTTTGCCTCAAAAGAGCAACAGTTTTTTTGGCGTGGCATCCATAAATTGCCAGAGAGATGGGAATAATGTGTAGCTAACGATGGGCAATACTTTGAATAAAATATTTTTCACCATTTTCATACAATAAATGTATATTTTCTATAAAAACATTCCGGTTTCATATTTAAAGACCTATGTATTGTCAAAATCCTTGATGGCGTCAAAACACGCAATGGACTGGCCGCTAAGCTAATACTTTAAATATCCAACAGTGCCGAGTAATAATTTGATGACAGCGGCTTTGATCTCTGAACCTTGAGGAGTATTGTGACAAATGACAGGAATTTGTCATCAACACGAGTCAGGATTCCTCCTCCAGTTTTAAGAGGATATGGACCGTGAAGCAGCAAACTGGTGATTATTTCTGATTTTTATAGTGACACGGACACTCAGACCTCTGTTTACGCTGGTATATCAAAGCGGAAAATATACGAAGAAAGTTTATTGCATTAGGCCTCGGAGTTGAGGACCCCTCTCGCCATTCCAACGTCAATTTAGTCAGAAAGCAATACTGTGTTGTGGAGTTTATTTTTCTTCCTTCCTTTCTCGTATTTAACTCGTCCAGTGCTGAGAACACGCGTGGCGTGTCCATGTGAACATCGGCTTCATGCTCAGAACACGCGCGGCATGTCCATGCCTAAATATTGTTAGTATATTACATCAGCATATGATATTCGTCATTATTTCGGAAGATTCCGAGCATTCGGGCGTTTGCGCATGTGCAACGCATTGTAAAGTTGAGGTTACACCCGCAGTTTTAAATAATATTTTTTCTAGTTATTCCATTTGTTTTCATTGTGAGACTTGATAATAAAAATAATTGGACTATTTCTTTAGCGCTGTTTTGTGAAAAGGTCACTCACTGCAAGGGATATTTTGTTTATGTTTTCTAGTTATTTTCAATTTTGAATGAGTGACATAGTGAATTGTGAGCAAAAATAAGTGCCTTTTGAAAAATATATTATAGTAATTGGTGTATACATAGTGATATTTAGTATCATATAAGTTTCCTTTTTGATTTTACGAAAAAAAATACGTTTACCTTGAAAAATGGATCGCCCATCGAGCTCTAAAAGACAAAAGATTGAGGATGATATGGATGGTTCATTTAGTGACGTTATTGATGAGGAATTCACCATCATCAAGGACGATTCTGAATTTGAGTCAAATATTGAAAATGATGACAATATTCAAATTCAAACTGTTTCACAAACATCTAGAACACCAGATGTTAGCTCTACGCAATGGTCGAATATAAAAAAACAACCAGCCTCTATACCATTTTCAAAAATACCCGGGTTGAAAATTGAGATGTCAAGTAAAGAACCAATAGATTATTTTGATTTGATTTTCAATAAAGATTTGTACAATCTTGTGACAACCCAAACTAATTTGTATGCTGTTGAAGTATTGTCGAAATCAGAAAGTGATACAAGCAGAATCACGCGATGGAAAAATGTCACTAAAGACGAAATGAGGGTGTGGCTGGGTTTACTACTACACACCGGAACAATACGTTTGAACCGGTTGAGTGACTACTGGAATACGGACTACCTATTCAATTTACCGGCATTTTCACAATTCATGTCAAGAGATAGATTTTTGCTCATCTTACGGGCACTTCATTTTAACAATAATGAAGAAGATCTGTCGAGCTTGGCAAAAGTCAGGGCATTGATTGATTTTTTCAATCGAAGGATGGAAGTAATTTATGATCCACACAGACAACTATCGATAGATGAATCATTGGTTCTTTGGAGAGGCCGATTGATTTTTCGCCAATATATAAAAGGCAAAAAGGCCAAGTATGGTATAAAACTTTACATGTTAGGGGAATCAAGTGGATTGGCCGTAAAAATAATTGTATATAGTGGATCATCAGATGAAGAGTTAGGTGGCAAAGGCCACACTAATAAAGTCGTTCAGAAATTGCTAGAGGGGAAGACGGGAGCCGGATATTCAGTTTACATGGATAATTTCTATAATAGCGTTCCTCTTACAAAAAATTTATTGAACCAAAACACATATGTCACAGGAACACTACGAGCAAATAGAAAAGAAAACCCGATCGATGTTATAAATAAAAAACTAAAGAAAGGAGAAAGTGTGAGTCAATACACAGAAAATGGTATATGTGTTACCAAATGGAAAGACCGCCGAGAAGTCTTTATGATTTCTTCTGAATTTGATGGGGAGCTGTCTGATAGTAAAAACCGACATGGTCAAGTGGTCACCAAACCAAATATGGTAATAAATTACAACAATCATATGGGTGGTATAGACTATCATGACCAGATGTTAGCTTACTACCCATGCAAAAGGAAAACATTACGTTGGTACAAAAAGTTGGCCATTCATCTATTCCAGACGATGTTATTGAATTCTTGGCATTTATACAATGCAGACAATTCACAGAAAATGCCGTTGTATGATTTCACGCTATTTATAATCAAAAAATTACTAGGTCCACCTCCATCATCAATTCCGAGACAAACAGTACAATCGAAAACCAAGATACATCTGCCGAAGTTTTGTGAAAAAGACACTGATAATAAAATCAAAAGACGCAGATGTAGGCAATGCTGGGATACAGCTAAGAAAAGAAATGCTTCATTATTCTTTTGTCCAGATTGCCCCACACAACCTGGTCTTTGTTTGGATCATTGTTTCCAACTTTACCACAAATATTAAATTATTTAAAAAAAATATTGTGTACACCTAATTAGTAAGTATATTTTTCTGTTAGTTTTTATAAAATATTGTTTTTTTTTGTAATATAATGTTGTTCGAAAAATGTCATAAAAACCTCCATTCAAATACCATTACGGTATGCGTCGAAATACCGACATCACTCTTATCACACAAAAAAGTCACTCAAGTACGTTTGATAAAAATAAAAAAAGACTGGGTATCTCATTTTGCGCCGAATTACCAATGGACAAAATAAAAATAGCATAAAAATAAACACATTTGAAAAAGGACAAAAAAATAATTGAAATTTTTTAATTTATTTGAGAATATTTTTTACATGTGTAGCCCCACCTTTACAGCATGGCCTCGAAACTATACTGAATGAATTTTAAATACCTAGCCAACAATTTTTGAACCGGTGTAAAAGGGGACGATGTATAAATGATATATATAAACAAATTCTATATTTATGAATATATATTTTCTTAAATGTAAAATTTGTTTTACTTCCGTGAAAATATCACGGGATGCAACTATATTGCGCACTCATCGGCTCTCATAGAAATTATCTCAGCAGTGAAAGAGTTAAGTGAGTAAGCCGTTAGACGCCAGCAAACTCACCGGCCACACTTCAGTACCGAATTCGATGGCTGACGGAAAAGAGACGACCGGGCACACTGGCACGTTTATCCCTTTTTTTTATTAAAGAATAGAGATATGACCGAAGTCATTGGTATACTTCTGTGGCGTTATGGCAGGAGTTAGTGTTTGTCCTCCCAATTTATAGAAAATATTTCTCAGCATGTTGTGGCAAAATTTGGTGTGTCAGTCATTATCCAAACAAAAGATATACTGTTCGGAAAAAAAATGAAAATGCTTATTTGTTCTGATTTTGACAGCTTATCAAAGTTAATATTGATTCTCCTGTAAACTAAGGTAAAACGGACATATCAACTTCTGCCATAACGCCACAGATTTATACCTCCGAATAATAGGCGAAAAAAATGCTTGTGTCATTCAAACAGCAAGATGGAGGAGAGGCGATTGAGATGGTATGGGCACGTTGGACGCAGAGCACCCGATTACATTGTGAACCAGGCAATCTCCATGGGTCTTCCTCGAGTGGAGACCAGAGGAAGGCCAAAGAATTCATGGATGGTGCAAAAAGATAACCTGATGCAGAGGCACGGCCTGGGGGACGTAGTCCGGGACAGAAGAGCATACAACCTGAGGACGAGGAGAGCTGACCCCAAGTTGGGATGGAGCCAGGGAGAAGAAGATTCAAAGGGAGGGGCACAGTGCGGGTTCTGAACCAGCCACCTTCAGCACGGAAGTCCAAAGCATATTACCACGCGACAATCACCATCCCGTGATTATAACTCGTCATTGAAACGCCATCAATACTTTTCGTGGGTCCAAAATCGATATTCGTTTTTTTGTTCTAAATTATTAATAAATTTATAGATTCCTCGGTTTAACTTTGAATAATACATTTCCGTTGCCCCATTCGTTCAACTAGATCGAGCGAGCTATTTAAAGTACGCTGAATGGATAGAAATTATGTAATCAACTCATTTGTTAATAGAAGTTGGTTGCTCTGACATCAATTTAGAATTCGTCGAGTTGTACAGTTTTGGGGATTTTAATTGCTGCATTTAAAAGAGGATCAAATGAGTATTTTGCTAAATTTTGATTAATCTGATGACAAGCGAAGGACCAAATGAGTATTTTGCTAAATTTTGATTAATCTGATGACGAGCGAAGGATCAAGTGAGTATTTTGCTAAATTTTAATTAATCTGATGACAAGCGACACACCCAAGTTACTGTTGAATGTTTTGTTTCATTTTTGTTTTCTCTCTATATGCTATGTCGTGGATTTTTTTCTAGATTTTTCAAATTTTATCTTGACTTATGTATTTTTATTGCTTGACGCTTAAGTGTGATTTTTATATGTCTAGATTATTATGTAAATTCTATGTAATGCATTTAAAAGACTTGTTTTCTAATAAATAACAAAATTCAATAGAACTTAAAAAAACTCATTAAATTTATTATTTAAGTCACACCTCTAAAATAAATCGAGATAAACGAAGATCTTAAAAAATCATGTACAGTACCCGATGGTAAGTAATATACATCGGGCTTAAGAAAGCGACTGTCGGCCATAATCGACTAACTTCAACTTTGTAGAGCGTCGTCTCTGTCGCTTGCTACCGACTGACAAATCGCGACGAAACACATGTATGAATGACAGAGACGACGCTCTACAAAGCCGAACTTAGCCGATTACGGGTGACAGTCTCTTTCTTAAGGCCGATGTGTATTACTTACCACCGGGTACTATATTTATTTATTATTTTGTGTATATGGCACATCGTCATTGCTGGGCTTCGTAGTCGAGGATCCTCTCGCCATTCCAACGTCAAGTCAGTTGGAAAGTGAAGCTGTGCCATAAGTTTTTTTTTAATTTATTTTTAAGTGAGTAAACCGTTGCACACCAGCAAACTCACAGACATACCGCTATACTGGATCCGATAACAAGCCGAAATGAGACGATCGGAGCAGACATGCATATTTTTTTGTAGCTTTTTTAAAAGAATAAATATGTCCGAAATCATAGGTATCATTATACACCCGAATACTACGCGGGGAAAATGACTATGTCGTTCGAAAGGAGTAGCACTGCGCGGGGTTCAATCCGGCGAACTTCCGTGCGAAAGTCCAGTGCTTTGCCACGCGGCCATGTACCTCATAGTTATTATGGTGCATCTTGTAGACCTATTGCTATACAGCAATGTCCTCCCACCTACCAGCTCTTCTTAGATACATTCAGTTTTGTTATTTGTATTTGAAAGAAAACATTTTATGGTAATTGAAGAGTTAAACTCATGAACCACATAACAACCCTATTTAGATTTTTTATTTTTTTATGGAAAAACAGTCAATCAACAAGCGACAATATACCCATAAATGGCATATATGTGAATTCAAACTAAAAGTGATTCTGTTTTACAACCAAAGATGTCACTAGGCACATATCCACAAGCAATTTACTCAAATACCGCACAGATTTTTTCTTATAACTCTGTGCGCACTTTTTGGCTCTTGAGTGGTTTATAAATTTTACTCTTTAATTGTAATTTGTCTTTTTTATCAAACTCTTTTTATAACGGTATAACCCTATCGGTTTCAAGGTTTTCAACTCATCATCAGGGGAGCACAAATAAAACTCCTTGTTATGTTAGTGCAAGAGTTTTGTTTGTGCAAGGGTTTGTGTCAGGGGAGCACAAACAAGACGTCTTGTTTGTGCTCCCCTGAAGATGAGGTGAAAGCCTTGAAACCGGTAGAGTTATACCGTTATAAAAAGAGTTTGATAAAAACAAATTACAATGTATTTAAACTTCCACAATGTTAATGCCTTAACTATAAATATTGTAATGTATTTTATGGTAATTTTCAATTAATTATCTTTGAATTTATACTACAACTGCAAATGAAAATGTGTAAAAGTAATCAGAGTCAATATGTATTGTAATATATTAAACTTTCGTTGTATACACTACAATTTGGCAGATTTATTGCCTTATGGCAATATCTTCCAACCAGCCAGAAAGATGTTAAAGAGGCCTTACGTGAAAACTAGACTGAAATCCGTTTTATTAAAAGCTTCATTCCAACGGCAATCGAACCCCCAGCCTCCTGGTTGAGAGGCAAGCGACTTACCAACTAGGCTACAGAGGTCGTCATGTAAAATTTTGACAAAAATCTTGATAATAATTCATCTAATAAATATCTGACGAACATTAGGTTGAATTTTGATTTTTTTGAATTCTTGAATTCGAGTTGAATTGAATTCTTGAACACCTTGAATTTTTTTTTAAATAAAGGTATTTCAATGAAAAGTTGATATTTTTAATGATAATTGTGATATTTACGGCTTTTCTTTTCACAAGACCAAAGTTTTCCTTCCCCCCTTTTATGTTAAAATAAATGCTCACTTGTTTTGTTTCCGATAACGTATTTCGCTGATAATTATATCGAAAATTATTTTAAAAAAATCTTAAAACTGTGTCGTAATGTAGAGCTGTCAAGATGTTTCAATTAATTCGTCAAAACGGCAAGCCACAAATCAGATGGTGCCGCGAGGAATGTGACACGCGCGACGTGAATTAAGATTAATGGGATACGGCTCATACTGACAGACGATCTGTCCGGAGACAGCCTCGCCATTGTCACACTCCGAGTGGATGGATGCATGGCGCGTAATATTCTGTGGGGATCAGGGCTATCCTGAGGGAGGTGCAATAGGGTGTAATCGCACCAAGTTCTGCGCTTAGCGAGGCGCCGCACTCACGACAGTAGAATAAAAATGTAAATAGGCGGCCCCTAATTTTTATTTATTTTATTTTAATAGTCAAATGCCTTTTTTTATACAAGAATTAAAAACACAATAACAAATAAAATAAACATTGACATGTAAGAAGTGTTATTTTACGCATGACAAGAGATATACATAATTTGCGAAAAAAAACAACAGGTAATATAATTTGGGCACACAATTTTAATGGATCTGGGTTTGTTGCCTTTCATTTGTCGTGTCCTCAGTAAACTAGGCATTTTACCGTATCTCATTAAGGACATATAGCATGAAAAAATAAATCGATACTTCTTTCCGATTTTCTGATTATATAAAACCCCGTTGCACATTCTCATCAACCTGACAAACAGTGACACTCAATTACATATGTATACATCACGTGACCCGCGATCCGCACTCCTCTATGGCTCCGAATGCTGGATGATGTATAACTCTTACTCTAGGCAACTAGAAACTGCTGAATTGCGCATGCTAAGATGGTCAGCTGATGTGTCCCTAAGAGACAAAATAAAAAGCTCATGCATTCGTGGAAGCCTAGGTGTTACAGACATCAACAGCAAGATGGAGGAGAGGTGATTGAGATGGTATGGGCACGTTGGACGTAGAGCACCCGATCACATTGTAAACCAGGCAATCTCCATGGATCTTTCTCGAATAACAACCAGAAGGAAGACCAAAGAATTCGTGGGTGGTGCAAAAAGATAACCTGATGCAGAGGCACGGCCTGGGGGACGTAGTCCGGGACAGAAGAGCATACAACTTGAGGACGAGGAGAGCTGACCCCAACAGTCTTCGTAGACAGTGAGTTGGGATGGAGCCAGGGAGAAGAAGAAGAAGACCCATTAATGACAACATTTTTGTGAATTAAATAACTTCATTTTAAATTAATTTTCTATGGGTCATTTTACATACTCGAAGATGTTTATTAATGTATAAATTATGAGATACATGGCCTCGCAGTAACACACCGGACTTCCGTGTGGAAGGTCGCCGGTTCGAACCCTGCGCTTGACTACACCCCTCAAATGATACGGGCATTTTATTCCGCCTATTGTTCGGGGGTATAATAATACCTATGACTTCGGTCATATCTATTCTTCCGGAAGAAAAAAGGAAAAAACATCCCGGTGTACTCCAATCGTTTCACTTCGATGTGACATCGGATCTAGTATAGCGGTGTGGTCGGTGAGTTTGCTGGTGTGCAACGGATCACTCACTTAAAAGAGGAGAAACATAAAAACAAGAGAAGAAAACTCCACGACACATCAACGCTTTCCAACTGAATTGACGTTGGAATAACGAGAGGATCCTCGACTACGAGGCCCAACAACGGAAAGCGGGTGGTATAAATAAATCAATAAGAACTGCGCCCAAATTTTGTACCCAGTTGAGATATTTTCCAGGCCGGTCCTGGACTGGATTGTTACGTTATATTTCCACTTGCATACAATCCTATTGTTAGCCTTTGAAAAATGACTTTGAAAATAAATGCAGATTTTTTTTTCACATTTTCACAATAACCCACCTACATTTTGGCCTTGTTGCTGAGGAAATTTGTTGAAGCTGGAATAACATATTAATGAGTTAGAATAACATATTAATGTTACATGTATGTTATATTTATATGTTATTTCTGATTGAATTTAAGTGCTACGTGATGGACGCTTATCCTGTTTTTTGAAGTGAAACTTTTATCGGCGCGATAGGGCAAATTGGCCTGAACGTCACGAAAAGTGAAACGGTGTATTATATTATTATTTTATTATTATTAAATTATTATTTATTATCATTCAATATTTTATTTATTAATAAATTATTCTTAATTATTTTAATATTAATAATTATTTATTATTAATAATAATTAATAATATAATAAGAATAATATAATAATAAATAAATAATTAATTTATTAATTAATAATAACATAAAAATATTAATAAACTTAATATTAAAAAATATAAATTTAATATTATTAATTATTAAAAGTATTATTTATTATTAAAATTATTATTATTTATTATTAAAAAAAAATACTAATATTTTTTTATGGCAAAATTGGCCTGAAAGTCACGAAAAGTGGAACGGTGTATTATATTATTATTTTATTATTATTAAATTATTATTTATTATTATTCAATATTTTATTTATTGATAAATTATTCTTAATTATTTTAATATTAATAATTATTTATTATTAATAATAATTAATATTAATAACATAATAAGAATAATATAATAATAAATAAATAATACAATCATTATTAAAATAATTAGTTTAATAATTAATAAAAATATTAATATATTTAATATATTAAATATTATTAAGTGTATTATATTATTATTAAAAGTATTATTTATTATTAAAAATAAAAATAATTATGTTTTTTTATGGCAAAATCGGCCTGAACGTCACGAAAAGTGAAACGGTGTATTATATTATTATTATTAAATTATTATTTATGATTATTCAATATTTTATTTATTAATAAATTATTCTTAATTATTTTAATATTAATAATTATTTATTATTAATAATAATTGATATTAATAATATAATAAGAATAATACAATAATAAATAAATAATTATTAAAATAATTCATTTATAATAATATAAAAATACTATATTAATATATTTAATATTAAAAAATATAAATTTAATATTATTAAGTGTATTATATTATTATTAAAAGTATTATTTATTATTAAAATTATAATTTAAAATTTAAAAAATATTTTTTTTTCATTTAATTATGAGAGATTTTCTTGAATTAAATTCCACATAACCATTTCCTTATCCTAAAAAAAAAATCGTTAACAAATGGAAAAAAAGCTTCGCATAAAATCGACTTTTCCTAGGAGCTAAGAAGTTTCACTTCTACCACGCGAGAGTCTCACGCATCTGTTTTTTTCATCCATGAAGAGGATTCATTTGTCTCATCAAGAGAATCCATAGATTATAAAATTTGAAATTTAATACTTTGTAAATATTTCATCGTTGCTTTAAAGTACTCTTGGAAACACTCACAACCCCTAGATTAGGGAAGGGTGAGAAAAGTAGATTCAGTTGATTCTTTACCTGAAATATGTTATATGCTATCTGGTCACATATACCCTTTGCTTCTACACTGTCAATTGAAAATAAATGAAGATATCTGTCACAAAAATAGGCATATTAAGGGTACTTACTATATTCTTCTTCCTAGTATCATGTCAGGTCCCTTCAACGTTGACTATCACCTGAGAGTAGACATCTTTGTCCCCAGCAGCTCAAAAAAGATCCCCAACGCTCCTTATACCAGTCCAATCACGTATATTGCGGAGCCAGGAGATTTGCCTCCTGCCAACACCTCTTCGACCCTCCATTTTGCCTTGAATGATCAGGTGCAGTAATTTTTACTTTTCTCCTCTAAGTACATGATCCAAATATGACACCTTTCGGATTTTAATATTAGTCAGCAACTCTCTATCAACTTGGCTCTTTGAAGAACCCTCGTGTTGCTGACCATATCCGTCCAGGGTAGCCGTAGCATTCTCCGGTGCATCCACATTTCGAATGCTTCCAGTCGGTTCATACTAGTTTTTTTTTGTTAATATCGGACTCCGACTAATAGCAGGGCTATCTAGGATTGCGATACAACCATTAAAATCATAAAATATGGCAATTTGTAGTCACAGCATATAAACATTCGGCGCAGGGTAGTTACTTTCACAATTTTCAAAGAAATGCCTATAACTCGAAAAGTATAAAGCTTTTGCAAGATTTTTTTTCTTTCTCTGAACCGTCATAAGCTGGCCTTTTCCTCGATACCAGCTTGAAGTTGAGGCACGGGACACCCTGTATATCTCTGTGAAATACTGAATTGCAAATCATTATACAAGTCATCTGAATAAAATATTGAAGAAAGTGCGTTTTTTTTTTCATCATAACCCGACTTCTAACATGACCCATGTAACTCATGTTTCACGTGACTGTAACCTCCCGAATTATTTTTCTCTATACCGATCATTCATTACCTACTATCATACCCTCACTAATAGCCTGCTAAGATCCTACATCACGTTATTTAAAAGCCTATGTCTCGGTATTTTTTATCCACTTTGCACGGATTTCTCCTGTTACATAAAGAGTGTCTGCTTCTAGCGTTAGGTTATTCGTTAGGAAGAATATCAGCCAGGATTCTTCTCATACTGCTAGGCGGTACCGAGACTATATCCACAGTGTCATTCAGTTGGTTCAATATCTCTATACCACGCGTGACTGAGTGTTTAGCCATGATATTCGTCCTGTAAGTTGGTATGTAGAACAGAGGGTGATTCCTTGCACGGCTATATTTATTGGGTACATATAAACTTAGTGCTTCTAGAATCGCGGGACAGTTAAAGCAACCTTGGAAAACCTTTATTAGGAATATCGCAATGGATTCTTGCCTTCTTGTTTCGAGGCTTCTATAGTTACACACTGTGAGAAGTTCGGCATGGTGAGCATATTTTGGGTAATCGCCCTTTGTTCTGTACCATAGATCTCTGAGGATTTTTTTTGTATTTGTTCTATATTGTTTTGAGCCGATGGGGTGCCCAAACTGCAGATGCATATTCTAATTTGGTTCTAACTAGATAATTATATAAGTTTCGGAGGATATCGGTACTGTTAAATTCTCTTGATATTCTAATTATAAAACCGAGTAGTTTGTAACAGTCCCATATCAAACGCGAGACATGTGTTATGGCCTTTTGCAACGAAAACCCTTTTAGAATTTCAACTGTGTAATTTTATTTGTATAATCGTTGAATTACATTGAAGTATAATATAATATTAACAGTATTGTGGAAGTAATAATAACGATGATGTTAACATCGTAGTGGCTTTAAGAATAATGATTCTGCCTCTGATATGACGTCCTATTTAAAGCGAAGATAGCGTATGCACGACCCTTAGATAATTGGTCGGGTATGTTTTAGGTGCCCTTAAGGTCAAATCGATTTCAGGCAAATATTTGGAATGTCTCGTTCGCTGTTTACTTCCATTTAGTGATACCAAATCTTTATTGAATTTGGATAGTAAACCATTCCTGATAATTCCAACAATAAAATAAATTTAAACATAATACATTGAGTTAAGTTTGACATACACGTGATAACACTAATATTTATTGGATGTTGATAACATAGAACATGATATGGTTAACACTGATAAGCTTAACATTGGTTTGAATACGTTACATGATTACTTATAATATTTATTGGATGTAGATAACATACAACATGATATGGTTAGCATTGATAAGCTTAACATTGGTTTGAATACGTTACATGATTACTTATAATATTTATTGGATGTGGATAACAGAGTATATGATAAGATTAACATTGGTAGGGATACATTACATATGGTTAACGAACGTGAGTCCGACGTCAAAGGTTACGCATAAATCTTTGAATTCAGAAACTCTGTTTAATGTCACTACCTGTATAGTATACTGATGGTGTTTTGGTGAAAACGATCGACTATAAGATGCACATAGTATGCCAAGTGATCTTTTTCCGCGTTGTTGGACTTGCGTAAAGATCTTTGTTGATCGTGTCAACTAAGATCTGCTTATAAATCCTACTCATTCCAAGCGTCGCGACATTATGTCGCTTGTAATTAGTGTTTGTCTTGTTAATTTTCAAGTCTTTATTAAATCTCTACTTGTTTGTAATGGTATGTCAGAAGTCGAGAGTAAAATGTGAAGATGAAAAATACGTACTTCCTCATATAATTTATTCAGGTGACTTATTCAATATACTCGTATTATAATGCACGATTTCACGACTTCAGTCTTAGTGCCCTTGTTCCTCCCTATACTTGAGAAATTGTAGCATGGTCCCTGTGACAGTTCACAAACTTGCCCCAATACAACCTTGTAACGACGTTCAGTAATTTTAATTATTTTATCAACTTTAATATAAGCCTCGATTCTAATAAATAGCAAGTTATTTAGATAAATACATTACATAAAACTAACAATAATGACAAATTAATACATCTTGTTACAAATTAGCAAAAATGTGTCAGTTTGTTAAAATTCAAATAATATTTGGTGACGTTTGTCAAAAGTCACTACGTTAGTCTGCATTGGCTAGGGATGGGGTATACGATAATTGGATTTTCGATTTTTTTATACATAAAATTAAATGTTCGTAATACGTATTAATTCATAGTGGATCTTGACCTATTTAAAGATATATACAAATCATACAATACATTAGAAAGTCAGTATAATGAAAATTAGGAATTAAAACGTCAATTTAGAGAAAAACAATTTTTAGATTTATAAAAAGAACAAATCGATTTGTAAAAAAAATCGATTTTACCCCATCCCTTTGAGACATGACATTTCAAATGTCACAGGAACCATCCTACATTTTCTCAAGTATAATGCAAATTAATCTTAGGAATTAAAACAGTATAAGCGTCTATCATATAATGGTAATCAGCTTTGTCATAGCAAAGATGATCGCAAACAAACCTTGAAAATGAAAACTATTGTTTTTTAAACGTCGACTTTATATGTTAAACTAACGCGGTACAAGATTCCGAAAGACCTCAGGAGATTCTCGACTATGAGGCCCAGCAACGACGAAGACACCTTCTGATACAATTTCTATGATTTCTTTTACTTTCTATACTTCCTCCTTTCACAAAAGCATTTACTTTATTCAACACTTTTAATTGAACACTTTTTGATTGAACACTTTTTGATTGAACACTTTTTGATTGAACACTTTTGACAATACCAAACTATTGTCAGACCCTAACTCCTCTATGGCTCCGAATGCTGGACGATGTATAACTCTTACTCTAGGCAACTAGAAACTGCTGAAATGCGCATGCTAAGATGGTCAGCTTGTGTGTCCCTAAGAGACAAAATAAAAAACTCACGCATTCGTGGAAGCCTAGGTGTTACAGACATCAACAGTAAGATGGAGGTGAGACGATTGAGATGGTATGGGCACGTTGGACGCAGAGCACCCGATCACATTGTGAACCAGGCAATCTCCATGGATCTTCCTCGAATAACAACCAGAGGAAGACCAAATAATTCATGGGTTGTGCAAAAAGATAACCTGATGCAGAGGCACGGCCTGGGGGACTGAAGAGCATACAACCTGAGGATGAGGAGAGCTGACCCCAACAGTATTCGCAGACAAGGAGTTGGGATGGAGCCAGGGAGAAGAAGGAATTGACTTCAAAAAGGGACGTTCTGTCAATCCCATTGGGTCTGGAGATTCCTCTTCCGATTCCGAACTTGGAACTGGAGTTGAAGATCCACTGTCTGAATTATCTTAATTCAAATCCTCCCATTCACCTCCCAACCTAACCTAACCTAACCTAACCTAACCTGATGCAGAGGCACGGCCTGGGGGACGTAGTCCAGAACAGAAGAGCATACAACCTGAGGACGAGGAGAGCTGACCCCAACAGTCTTCGCAGACAGTGAGTTGGGATGGAGCCAGGGAGAAGAATCCACTTGATTCAACACTTTCCTTGCTATTCTTTTCGCACGCCTTCCACTCAGATTTGTACCTAGTATATATTTATTTTGTTAATCTTTCTTCTTTCATTCGTTGTACAAACCCAAACCACTTCAGCGTACTCTTTTTCATCTTACTGAACACAGCATCAGCCTTTAGTTCACGGAAACTTTAAACCTTAGTTGCAAAGGATCTTTCAAGTTGAGTGTTTTTTTTTTAATTCAAATTTTTTTGAATTCTTGAATAAAACAAACAATTTGCTTTGATTTCAACAAACTTTTTATTAGTCATAGTTTATTAGTATAATGTATAACATTTAAACACAAAAAAACAATATCTGCCAAATGTCCACCTCTTGCAGCTCCACAGATGTCCACTCTTTTATCAAAATTTTCGATGACATTTTGGCATAATTGCGGTACTAACTCACCGATAACGCGAATAATTTCGTCCTTCAGCTCAGGAATTGATCGGGGGTCATTCTTATAGACCTGACTTTTCACGTAACCCCAGAGAAAATAGTCCAACGGTGTTAGATCACATGATCTTGGTGGCCAATAAACATCATCGTTTCCAGAGATTACAGTATGTTACATAAAATAATTCAACAATTTGAACGCGTTTTTCTACTGTATACGACTTCATTTTTATAAATTTCATACATTACACTTCTCAAATGTCACAAGACTCAGTCAAGTTCGCGACGCCATCTGTGTTTTATCCAAGAATAAAAAAAACCGCTCAATTTGAAAGACCCTTTGTATTAACAAAGTTTACATTAACCAACATGTAATAACCCATAATCTTGTGTTATGTAACTCAGCGAGTATTGCAACATTGCCATTGTGTGACATTGTAAAGCGGGAAGAACTGTCAAGGCCGAGTCTGCCAGACCATTCCAGCTGTGCAGAGTGTAGTACTTCACGAATAGCTAGGGAGAGAGTCGAGCACCTTGTCACACTCCGAAACCACTTGCCAGAGTCTTTCTTCGCGGCCCATTTATCCCGGCGCGTGACTCAGTGACTGATTATCGGTACAGATGTATTTGGACAGTGACTTCCAACACTTTTAAAACTTTGTAGTCATCTGTTTTTTTTTTAAATTTAATATGCTTAGTTGATTGTTTATAACAGTAATTTAGTGCCAACTTTGATGTAGGGGAGTGAAACACGTATGATCTCACAATTGAAGACGTGCAGACATTAAATATTAAATACAAAGGAATGGTGATAGAAAAGTGCAAAAGGAAAAGTAAATGTCATATATGGGTAAATGATGAAAGATTATCTGCTCGTATACGGCAAATGAAAGGCAACAAACCCGGATTCAATAAAATTGTGTGTCCAAATAAAATAACCAGTTGTTTTTTCGCAAATTATGTATATGTCTTGTCATGTGTAAAATAAATTCAAATAAGCTGGAACTAACTTAGCATGTCATGCTACACGTTCCTTCTACGCCCACTCGGCAAAATATTTTTGTTCCATAGTGAAATGGTTGCAACTAATTATTTGTTTAACTCTGCATAACAAGTCTGCACTGATTGGGCAATCAATATGGGCATAGTATGGATTCTCATATGGCTTTGCATATTTACAGGAGTAAAGTGAAGAAGTTGTTCTTGAGGTATTGGATGAAATATTGTAAATGACGTAATAGTCATATATGGTCAAATAATTAATGACATTAGTTATGCTGAAGACATTGTTCTTCTTACAGATAATTTATAGAATTTACTAATGTTACTGGAGAGGGTTAACACAGCCGTCAGTTACAGCCGTCGTGTGGGTTTTTGCCTATTTATATTATGATGATAGCAGTGCTTATGTCAGACTTTTATAATTTAATTATGGACCACCCCCACCGATAGAGTATCACACAAAGCTATAAGCAAAAATGAACATTAATAAATAACCAAATTATGCAACAGGTTTCACACGTTTCAAATATTTTTCCTTTCCATTTTTAATATTGTCGAATTCATAAAACAATATTTATGTATAATATTTTAATCAATTTATTAAAATTGAAATCTTTGCGTCAATAGACGACATATCATATATCATAAACACATATGATACGTGAGCATATGTCCACGAACCCCACATAGACGGACAGACAATCACCCGAACATGATACGTGAGCATATGTCCACGAACCCCACATAGACGGAAGGACAATCACCCGAACATTCATTTTCATATAAAGTGAGATATCATTAATCAAAAGGAAAGGAAGGGATGGTGAATAGGAAAGGAAAAATCGGCAATGAAACACGTTATTTTACTGACTACAAATTAAGAGTTTTTTCAGTCGCTTCTTAAAGCATGCCAAGGACGGAGCGAGTCTTATATTGGTTTGTAACTGATTCCAGAGTCTCACTGTATGGACAGTAAAGGACGACGTAAAAAAAGAGGAGCGGTGGACTGGAAAGACCAATAATAGATAATCTCTGTTTGAGCGTAGCGCTAATCTATGATTTGAAAGTTCGGTGAGATAAAAGGAGGCGGCGGGACAGTTAAGGATATTATACAATAAAGACAGTAAGTGAATTTGGCGTATCACTTTACTCCTTTCAGTAGCGAAAGCTATATGGAAATCCATGCAATGCCCATATTGATTACCCAATCTGTGCAGTCTTGTTATGTAAGAGGATTGTACTCGTAACCACTTCATTGTGGAATAAAACATTTTGCCGAGTGGGCCCTACAAGAAACGTGTAACTTGACAAACTGAGTTCGTTGAAACAATCTTAAACAATGTTGTGAGGTCATGAGATAAAAAAACCAATTCTTTACTTTACTCCTGTAAATAGCCAAAGTCATATGAAAATCTATACAATGTCCATATTGATAATAATATAAATATACTCTTTTTACACGACTAAAATACTTGAAAACATCTGCAGAGCCGATGTAATCAGTGTGTTCCCAAAATAACCAAATTACGTACGAAGCCGTGTTGTGTTGGCGCATTGTCACATACCAAACCAACGTACCTCTGTAGAGTATTTCTGGACTATGCTGTCTGCCACTCTCAGCTGCTTCTCTCGTCAGCTGTTCCACTGGGTGAACATTCTTAGCTGCGACCCTTGGGTCAACATCCTGGACTCTGGAACAAGGTCGCCCACCTGTTACTCATCTTCTGCAACTTATTTAGTTGTAGAACGTTTGTCTCACATTCGTTTGTTGGGGGTTCGAATTCGCATTTTACAGTTTATTCGACAGGTGTCTTACCAACTAGGCCACGACTTCCAATTGACCGCTTAAATGTTCATCCGAAGAGTAGAACGTTGTGAGTGAGACTCTGGAATCAGTTACAAACGAATATAAGACTCGCTCTGTCCTTTGCATGCTTTAAGAAGCGACTGAAAAAACTCTTAATTTCTAATCAGTAAAAAAATACATGATATTTCATTCATGAGTTTTATTGCTCTGGTTGAATGTTAGAAATAGACGCCAAATTAACATAATGTCTCTATTATATAATATCGTTGACTGTCCCGCCACCCCCTCTTTTTCCCAGCGTCTTTCCAATTATGGATTAGCGCTACGCTCAAACAGAGATTGTTTATTGGCCTTTCCAGTTCACCGCTCCTCTTTCTTTACGTCGTCCTTTACTGTCCATGCAGTGAGACTCTGGAATCAGTTACAAACCAATGTAAGACTCGCTCCGTCCTTGGCATGCTTTAAGACGCGACTGAAAAAACTCTTAATTTCTAGTTACTAATAAAATACGAGTACATGATATTTCATTCATGAGTTTTATTGCTCTGGTTGAATGTTAGAAATAGACGCCAAATTAACATAATGTCTCTATTGTATAATATCGTTGACTGTCCCGCCACCCCCTCTTTTTCCCAGCGTCTTTCCAATCATGGATTAGCGCTACGCTCAAACAGAGAT
Organism: Odontocerum albicorne; assembly: GCA_949825065.1. Classification (NCBI taxonomy): domain Eukaryota; kingdom Metazoa; phylum Arthropoda; class Insecta; order Trichoptera; family Odontoceridae; genus Odontocerum; species Odontocerum albicorne. Next base: position 30,536 of record CATKWJ010001236.1, read on the forward strand.
TGTCTATTGGCCTTTCCAGTTCACCGCTCCTTTTTCTTTACGTCGTCCTTTACTGTCCATGCAGTGAGACTCTGGAATCAGTTACAAACCAATATAAGACTCGCTCCGTCTTGGCATGCTTTAAGACGCGACCGAAAAACTCTTAATTTCTAGTCAGTAAAGTAACGTGTTTCAAGCCTGATTTTTATTTTCCTTTCCTCTCCACCATCCCTTCCTTTCCTTTTGATTGATGATATCTCACTTTATATGAAAAAGAATCTTCGGGTGATTGTCCGTCTTTGTGGAGTTCGTGGGCATATGCTCACGTATGTGTTTATGGATTTCGTGGGGATGGATAGTCATTTGAATGATTTATGCGACCATGTGACAATAAGTCCGCCAGATTGTATTTGCAAGAAAAGTATTAAATAAAAATAAATAAACATTCACTTAAATTTATTTTTAATCTAATAAATTTATTATTCCGATATTGATTGGGCGTGGTGATGGGATAGAGATTTTATCTTTGCGTGTCCTTTGCGGAACGATCTGCTTCTTAGTGTTAGAGATTGGTGGCGTGTGCAGCTTTAGGAATCACTTGAAGACAACTCTTTTTGAGAGGTCTTATTAAAATTTATGATTACGTTTGAACACTGCATTATATACAGCACACTACATCTAAAGCCGAATGTGTTACTGTCAACGAAAGGTCTACAGACGTTTCTTTGTTGTTCATCTAGGTATGCATATTATGGTTTTCCTAGCATTGTCACCACATGTGTTCGACTTCTTCCAGTATTTTCCACTACCACTTTTCCCTTCCAAACTTCAAAATTTGTACTTAATAAACATTGTTGTCGACTATCATCTTAGTCAATTTTGAGACTGTCCGGTTCAAATATATGTTATATGTTTCAATGTCCCATTGACTTAGTTTTCTACGCTAAACACCACTTGATTCTAATTCTTACATTATCTTAGAAAATACACCTCAATTTGCTCCAATTTTTTACTGTTCACCTATACAGAGATACGTCGAACCTAATCGTTCCAGAAAGCTGGTCAAATTGTTTCAAAACCGAATCAATTTTTCCCATAAGAAGTTATTTAGATTTGATTGATTCGTTCCAGACTCCCAAAAGTACACAGAGTGGCAACACGAGAAATATATTAAATACATGGAAAATTAACTGCACTTTACCTGAACTGAGGAGAGCTGATGATATAAATGGAAGGTGGTGAGTCAGGTGGAAAGAAGGATAGATGTTATTATTTGAAAAGGGAGTCACTATGCATAAAAACGTTTAGGCCTCGGCTGTCATGTATCTACCACAGCACATGTTAATCTTATCTTCTTATCTCATTCACCCTCAATATATTCAATGTACCACTTATCTAAGAACCTATTTGGCATTATCTGTAACATGGTATAATCACCAAAACCAATGTTATCTTATCCACATTCAAATAAATATTATAAGTTATATTATACCCTTGTCAAGCTTATCGATACTAACCATGTTCTAAATCCTATAAATATTAGCGCTATCATATTAGTGTCAATTTAACTTCAATGCATTATATTTAAGTTATCTTCTCGTCTGCCCAAAATCAATAAAGATTAAATATCACTAAATGGGTAAGCTGCGACGAGATAAATCACAGATATCGACTTGACCTTAAAGGGCAAACATAACATGCCCGACGCATTCTTTCTTAATCTATTGAAGGGTCGTGGTATAATTATCTTTGCTTTAAATAGGAGGTCATATCTGAGGCAGCATCATTATTCTTCTTAAAGCTGCTAAGATATTAACATCATCCTTATTATAATACTGTTAATATTATACTTCAAATGTAATTCAACCTTTATACAAATAAAACTACACGTTGAAATTCTAAAAGTGTTTTCGTTACAAAAGGCCATAACACGGCCACACAGGTAGGAGCCTCACTTGGTGCTTAGAGCTACACTGCGAGTTAGGCGACATAGCCTAGCGAACCAACGCACCGCATACTATCGGAATGGCCACACTGCACACTTCGCGCCACGTTGCATGACGATTAGTCATCGAGTGAATCTCCAAGTGAACAGACGTGTTGGTTAATTTACAAGATGGCGAAAGTTTTAATGACAGCTGTGTATAAAAGGGAGCCTTTGTGGAACCCATCGAGGAAATTTATACTAAAATGTACCTGTAATAAAATCACTTTGGAATAAAGTTGCACAGAAAGTAAAAAAAGATGGTAAGTTGTAATGAAATTGGTTAATTTTGAGAGTGACATCGTTTGTTAATTCAACCGCATCCAAATGTCAAATGAATTTGTGCGAAGCACTTTGGTGTAACCAAGCATGGAGTCACCTAGTCTATTAGTCACGTAGCACCTAGTGAAGCACTTTGGTGTGCCCGTAGCCTAAAGCCGAGGCCACACCAAAGTTCTTCGTTAGGTGTTAAACTAGGTTTTACGTGACTCATATAGGTTTTACACTGACTTCATGCCTGGCCACACCAAAGTGCTACGCACAAATTCATCTGACAGTTGAAAGCGGTTGAGTCAACACACGATGCCACTCTCAAAACTAACCAATTTCATTACAACTTACCTTATCTTTATTTACTTCCTGTGCAACTTCATTTCAAAGTGATTTTATTACAGGTACATTTTTGTATAATTTGCTCGATGGGTTCCACAAAGGTTTTCCTTTTATACACAGCTGTTAATAAAACTTCCGCCATCTTGTAAAATCACGGTGACACAATAAAATTAACCAGTACGTCTGTTCGTTAGGAGACTCACTAGGTGACTAATCGTCATGCAACGTGGCGCGAAGCATGCAGTGTGGCCACTGCGATAGTATGCGGTACGTTGGTGCGCTAGGAG
>OX463869.1:0-16572 GCA_949825065.1 Odontocerum albicorne
ATTTAAATAGCTTAAGTAAAGTATAATAGTGAAGTTATTATGATGATTAAAATTTAATCTTTAAATAAATTTTTATTTATAAATTTCGGTTGAATTAATTTTACAATGAAAATGTAATGTTTTAGTGATAAACTATATAAATTATTATTATAGAAATATAATGATTTTTAATCACTTAGATTAAGTTAGCAGCTTAATTTTAAATATTTCTTTAATTGGAAATTTAGAATTTCATTTTTATCATTAACAGTGATTTACCTCTAATTTGGTTTCAATTAATAAATAAGGAATAATTATTTATTCATTTTATAAGTCGAAATTATATGTATGTTAAATACTTCTTATTTATTATAAGATTAATAATAATTTTTTTTGAATGCAAATCAAATGTTTTAATAATTTATAATAAACTATAATCCTATAAAAATTTTATTTAGTAAAAATTTATTTAAATAGTTCAATTAATAAATCCTTGAATTCATTCATTAATTAATCCGACTAATAATAGTAAAAAAAAAAATAAGTTGATGTAAAATCAATAAGTTATATTACATGCATTAATTGTTATAATTATTGGTATAATAAGGGTAATTTCTACATCAAAAATTAAAAAGATAATAGTTAATATAAAAAAATGAATTGAAAATGGCAAGCGTGCAGAAAATTTAGGATTGAATCCACATTCAAAAGAAGATATTTTTTCTTGATCAAATCTTGATTTTTTAGAAATTCTTATTAAAACAAAAATTAAGAGTATACAAATTAAAGAAATTATTACGGAGATAACTCATATATTGATAATTATTTATATTAATTTAATTTATTAAACTTTTTGATTGGAAATCAAATATACTATTTATATTATATAAATAATAAATATTATTTAATTTTAAGAACTTCATCAGTATATAAAAATATATAGATATAGTCATACAATATCTACAAAATGTCAATATCATGAAGCAGCTTCGAAGCCAAAATGATGGTATAAAGAGAAATGATTTTTAGTCAACCGAATAAAACAAATTGTTAAAAAAATTGTTCCTACAATTACGTGTAGTCCGTGAAATCCAGTTGCTATAAAAAAGGTTGTTCCGTAAATTCTATCAGAAATAGTAAAAGGGGCTTCAATATATTCGAAAGCTTGAAGTATTGAGAAATAAATTCCTAGTAGTAAAGTAATTAATAAACTTTGGACACTTTGAGTAAAATTATTATTTAAAATTCTATGGTGAGTTCATGTAACAGTAATTCCTGATGTAAGTAAAATAATAGTATTTAATAGAGGAATTTGAAAAGGATTAAATGGTAAAATTGATTTTGGGGGTCAAATTGCTCCTAGTTCAATTCTTGGGCTTAAATTTCTATGGAAAAAGGCTCAAAAAAAAGAAATAAAAAAAAAAATTTCTGAAACAATAAATAAGATTATCCCATATTTTATATTTATTGTTACTTTAATTGTATGTAATCCTTGAAAGGTTCTTTCTCGACATACGTCTCGTCATCATTGATAATTTGAAATGATAATAGAAATTAAGGCTATAATTAATAAAGATATATTAAATTGATGGAATCATATAATTATTCCGGTTATTAAAGATATTACATTTAAAGCTGAAATAATTGGTCAAGGTCTATAATTGACTAAATGGAAAGGATGATTTGAAGTTGACATTAGTTACTTTCATTAGAATAAAGGGTTCTAAGAATAGAAAAAACATAAGCTTGAATTATTGCTACAGCTGTTTCTAAGACAAGAAGTATAATTTGAGCAAATAAAAGTATTATTAAAATAATATTAGTTAAAAATGGAGCAGTTGATCTTATTAGAGTAATTAGTAAATGACCTGCAACTATATTAGCTATAAGTCGAATAGCTAACGTTCCGGGTCGAATTAAAATTCTAATTGATTCAATTATTACTATAAATGATATTAATGCATTAGGAGTTCCTTCAGGAATTAGATGGGCTAATATATTTGTGGTATTATTTCATCATCCATAGATTAGGAATCTTAATCATAAGGGAAGAGAAAGTCTTAAATTTATTAATATATGACTTGTTCTGGTAAAGATATAGGGGTATAGTCCTAGAAAATTATTAAAAATAATTAATGTAAATAAAGAAATGAAAATTAGGGTTCTTCCTTTAAATAAGTTGGGATTTATTAGTATTTTAAATTCATTATTTAAAGTTATAATGATTTTATTGTAAATAATTAGATATCGGTTAGGAGTTAATCAATAAGAAAAGGGAATAATAAATATTATAATTAAAGTTCTTAATCAATTAAGAGGAATACTAAAAATATTAGTAGAGGGGTCAAAAATAGAAAATAGATTTGTTATCATTTTCAATTTATAAGAGTATAATTAATTTTTATATTAGATTTAAGACTAGTTGAATAAATAAAATTTGTATAGTTAATTATGATAATTAAAATAAAGATTGTTAATATAAAAATGTAAATTATTATTCAGTTTAAAGGTATTATTTGAGGAATATAAGAATATTAATTTATGAAAATTTAATAATTTAAATTTGACAAATTTATGTTATATTTTAACTAATTCTTAATTTTAATCATTAGAAATAATTGTTAATTTATTATTTATGGTTTAAGAGACCAGATCTTACTTTAGATATCTAATGAAAAATTTTTAATTCAGTTTAAGAAAAAATTTATGGAAATTCTTTCAATAACAATAGGCATGAATCTATGATTAGTTCCGCAAATTTCTGAACATTGACCAAAAAATAATCCAGGTCGTTCAATGAAAAAATTAATTTGATTTAAACGACCTGGAGTAGCATCAGTTTTGATTCCTAAATTAGGAATCGTTCAAGAATGAATGACATCTATAGAAGTTACTAATATACGGATTTGAGTTTTAAAAGGTAAAATAATGTGGTTATCTACTTCAATTAATCGAAAATTATTAGGTTTTAAATCATTAGAAGGAATCATATAAGAATCAAAATTAATTTTTTTAAAGTCTGAATATTCGTAAGATCAATATCATTGATGTCCAATAGTTTTTAATGTTAAAGTGGGTTTATTAATTTCATCTAGTAAGTATAAAAGTTTTAAGGAAGGTAAAGCAATAAAAATTAAAATAATTAAAGGAGCTACAGTTCAAATAATTTCAATTAATTGTTCTTGAAGCAAAAGCCGATCATAAATTTTATTTAGAAAAAGATTTATTATAATATAACTTACTATAATAGTGATTAATAATAAGATAATAAGGGTGTGGTCATGAAAAAAAATAAGTTGTTCTATTAAAGGAGTAGTTCTATCTTGAAAATTTAAATTTAGTCAGTGATTTATTTCTAAAAAAAGTTAATATAACTTTATAATTGGGGTTTAAGACCAATGCATGATTTCTGCCATATTAGAAATTATTAATTAAGGGTAATTCATTAAAACTATGTTCTATAGGAGGGAGTGAATGGAATCATTCAATATTTGTATTTAAATGAAGAGGGAAAATAATTTTTTTTTTTTGGATTATTCTTTCTCAAATAATAAAAATTATTATTAATGTTCCAATTAAAGAAATAGAAGATCCTAATGAAGAAATAATATTTCAAGTTAAGTATATATCAGGATAATCAGAGTATCGTCGGGGTATTCCTCTTAAACCTAAAAAATGTTGGGGGAAAAAAGTTAAATTTACCCCGATAAATATGATTAAAAATTGGATTTTTAATATAAAAGAGTTCATTATTAATCCAGTAATTAATGGGTATCAATGAATGAATCCTGCTATAATTGCAAATACAGCTCCTATAGATAAAACGTAATGAAAATGAGCAACTACGTAATAAGTATCATGTAGTATAATATCAATTGATGAATTAGCTAAGATAATTCCTGTTAATCCTCCAACAGTAAATAAAAAAATAAATCCTAAACTCCATAATATGGGTGGGCTAAAATTAATTTTAGTTCCATGGAGTGTAGCAAGTCAACTAAAAATTTTAATTCCTGTAGGAATGGCAATAATTATAGTTGCTGAAGTAAAATAAGCTCGAGTATCAACATCTATTCCTACAGTAAATATATGGTGAGCTCAAACAATAAAACCTAAAAATCCAATAGTTAATATAGCATAAATTATTCCCAATGATCCAAATGTTTCTTTTTTTCCTCTTTCTTGACTAATTACATGAGAAATTATACCGAATCCTGGTAAAATAAGAATATAAACTTCGGGGTGACCAAAAAATCAAAATAAATGTTGGTAAAGAATGGGGTCTCCTCCCCCTGAAGGGTCAAAAAATGAGGTATTTAAATTTCGATCGGTTAAAAGTATTGTAATAGCTCCTGCTAAAACAGGTAAAGAAAGTAAAAGAAGAATAGCAGTAATTATAACTGATCAAACAAATAAAGGAATTCGGTCAAGGGTTATTAATGATGATCGTATATTTATAATAGTAGAAATAAAATTAACAGCTCCTAAAATAGATGAAATTCCTGCTAAATGTAAAGAAAAAATAGTTAGGTCTACAGAAGCTCCAGCATGGGCAATATTTCTAGATAAAGGAGGATAAACTGTTCATCCTGTTCCTGCTCCATTTTCAATTATTCTACTTAGTAATAAAAAATTTAATGATGGAGGTAATAATCAAAAACTTATATTATTTATTCGAGGAAATGCTATATCAGGAGCTCCAAGTATAAGAGGAACTAATCAATTTCCAAATCCTCCAATTATAATAGGTATAACTATAAAGAAAATTATAATAAATGCATGAGCAGTAACTAAAACGTTATAAATTTGGTCATTTTTAATTAATGATCCAGTTGAACTTAATTCTATTCGAATTAATAAACTTAAAGAGGTTCCTAATATTCTTGATCAAATACCAAAAATAAAATATAAAGTTCCAATATCTTTATGATTTGTAGAAAATAATCATTGATTCAATTTAAAGTAAAATGACTGAAAATAAGTGATAAATTGTAAATTTATTTATAAGATTTATATCTTTTTTACTAAATTTATTAGTTTTATATTCAATTAATGATTTTAAATTGCAAATTTAAAGGTGTAACTTGTTACTAAAGCTTAAATATAATAAATTTATTTATAATTTTGAAGATTATTAGTTTAAGTTTAACTTAAAGCTTTTATAATTAAATAATTTGATAAATAAATAATATATTAATTAAAGTGAATGATCTAAAAAAAGTGTAAAATAAAGTGTAATGTGTTAAACTTGTAAATTTTAAGTTAAATCATTTAATTTGATAATTATTTAATATTAAACAGGTAAAACTAATCCGTAGATAGAAAAATAAGTTAATTAATGAGGAAAAAATTAAAATTAAAGTTAGTAAAAATATTTTATCTATAATTAAATTATTAATTACTATTCATTTAGAAATAAATCCGATAAAAGGGGGGAATCCTCCTAAAGATAAAAAATTAATTAAAATTGATATTTTAATAGAATTATTTATATTTAAGTTATAAATTTGTGTTAAGTATAATATATTAAAAGTATTAAATAATTTTATAATAATAAAATTTATTATAAAATAAATAATGAAGTAAATTAATCAAGCATGAAAATTAATTATTAAAGAAGATAATAATCATCTGATATGATTAATAGAGGAAAAAGATATTAATAATTTTAAGTTAGTTTGATTAAATCCTATTAAACTTCCAATTAAAGCTGAAATAATAGCAGAAATAATAATAATTTTATTAATTTGACAATATGAGATTACTAATATAGGAATAATTTTTTGTCATGTTGATAAAATTAAACAGTTTTGTCAATTTAAATTTTTTATTACTTGAGGGAATCAGGCATAAAAAGGGGCAGCTCCTATTTTTATTAATAAAGTAAGGTTTATAATAATAATTAAAATTAAATTTTTATTGTCTATAATAAATCTATTAAAAGATAATTTTATAAGAATTATAAAAATAAAATTAATTGAAGCAAAAGCTTGAATTAAAAAATAAGAAGTTATAGATTGGGAAGATAGGGAGTTGAAGGTATTTATTATTAATGGGATAAATATTAATAAATTAATTTCTATCCCTATTCATATATTAATTCAGGAATTAGAAGATACTCTAAAAATAGATCTTATTAATAAAATATAAAAAAATAATAAATTTATAATAAAAAATAGAATAGTCTATATAAATGAGGTATGAACTCATTAGCTTAAATTTAGCTTATTTTTATATTTTAGTGTAAGAAGCATAAAAATTTTTGAAATTTTAGGATTTAGTTTAAGTCTAAAAAATATAATAAAGATGTAATGTACATATAATTTATTCTATCAGAATAATCCTTTATTCAGGCACTTTATTTTTATAAAAAAAATAAAAATTATGGAATTTGTAAATTTTATATATATATAATTTATAAATTTATATAAATTATAAATTATTTATATTAATTAAATTATTGTTCATAATTTATATAAATTATAAATTATTTATATAAATTATAATTATTTATATAAATTTATAAATAATTATATTATTGTTCATAATTTACATAAATTATAAATTATTTATATTAATTAATATAAATTATTTATATTAATTAAATTATTGTTCATAATTTATATAAATTATAAATTATTTATATAAATTATAATTATTTATATAAATTTATAAATAATTATATTATTGTTCATAATTTACATAAATTATAAATTATTTATATTAATTAATATAAATTATTTATATTAATTAAATTATTGTTCATAATTTATATAAATTATAAATTATTTATATAAATTATAATTATTTATATAAATTTATAAATAATTATATTATTGTTCATAATTTACATAAATTATAAATTATTTATATTAATTAATATAAATTATTTATATTAATTAAATTATTGTTCATAATTTATATAAATTATAAATTATTTATATAAATTATAATTATTTATATAAATTTATAAATAATTATATTATTGTTCATAATTTACATAAATTATAAATTATTTATATTAATTAATATAAATTATTTATATTAATTAAATTATTGTTCATAATTTATATAAATTATAATTATTTATATAAATTTATAAATAATTAAATTATTGTTTATAATTTACATAAATTATAAATTATTTATATAAATTATAATTATTTATATAAATTTATAAATAATTATATTATTGTTCATAATTTACATAAATTATAAATTATTTATATTAATTAATATAAATTATTTATATTAATTAAATTATTGTTCATAATTTATATAAATTATAAATTATTTATATAAATTATAATTATTTATATAAATTTATAAATAATTATATTATTGTTCATAATTTACATAAATTATAAATTATTTATATTAATTAATATAAATTATTTATATAAATTATAATTATTTATATAAATTTATAAATAATTAAATTATTGTTTATAATTTACATAAATTATAAATTATTTATATTAATTAATATAAATTATTTATAATTTATATAAATTATAAATTATTTATATAAATTATAATTATTTATATAAATTTATAAATAATTAAATTATTGTTTATAATTTACATAAATTATAAATTATTTATATTAATTAATATAAATTATTTATATTAATTAATATAAATTATTTATATTAATTAAATTATTGTTCATAATTTATATAAATTATAAATTATTTATATAAATTATAATTATTTATATAAATTTATAAATAATTTATATAATTATTTATGATTTATATAAATTATTTATATTAATTAATATAAATTATTTATATAAATTATAATTATTTATATAAATTTATAAATAATTATATAATTATTTATAATTTATATAAATTATTTATATTAATTAATATAAATTATTTATATTAATTAAATTATTGTTCATAATTTATATAAATTATAAATTATTTATATAAATTATAATTATTTATATAAATTTATAAATAATTATATAATTATTTATAATTTACATAAATTATTTATATTAATTTTAAAAAACTATTTTATAAAATAAATAATAAAGTTAATTCTAGCTTTAACATTTAAAAATTTTTATAATATATATAATTTAAAAAATTAATAATAATTATTTAAAATAATTATTGTTTTAAAAATAATATTAAATTTTAAAAAATTAAGAAATTAAGATTTAGTATTAAATTTAAATTATTAATTAAATTTGTGCCAGCAATTGCGGTTATACAAATAATAATATAAATGTATTATTTAATTTAATAAATTTATATAATTTGATTAAAAATTAATATTTAAAATTAAAGGTAAAATTTAATTTTAAATATTTTTTTAAATTTTTTAAAAAATGATAATTAAAAAAATAAATAAAGAAACTAGGATTAGATACCCTATTATTGATTAATAAATTTATGATTATTGAGTAGTATTAGTTAAATCTTAAAATTTACAGAAAATGGCAGTATTTTAATTTATTTAGAGGAATCTGTTTTGTAATTGATAACCCACGATTAATTTTACTTAAATTAATTTAGCTTATATATCGTTGTTATAAAAATATTTTTAAAAAATTAATATTTAAAAATTTATATTTAAATTTATATCAAATCAAGATATAGCTTATATTTAAGGAATAAAAATGGATTATAATAAATTTATTTATGGAAAATAAATTTAAAGTTTATTTAAAATTAGATTTAAATGTAATTTTTTAATAAGAAAATGATTTAATTTTAAAATATGTACATATTGCCCGTCACTTTCATTAATATTGAAATAAGTCGTAACAAAGTAGAATTATTGGAAAATGATTCTAGAAAGGATAAATTAAAACTATAATTAGTAAATTCATTTACATTGAATTTTTTAAAGTGTGAATCTTTATAATTTAATTAAAATAATTTTAATATTTAAAAAATTTTTAAAATTATAATTTTATTAAAATAATATTTTTTGAAAAGAGTTAAAGTATTTAATTAAAAATAATTTTTATATTTATAGAAAATTAATAGTATTGTGAAAGAATAATGAAATATTAATAATATAATTTATTAAGTAAGTAAATTTTATTTATTGTATCTTGTGTATCAGAGATTATTAAAATAATTTTATTTATAAGTTTAAATATTTAGAAATTTAATGATCTAATTTATTATAATAATTATTGTAGTAAAAATATTTTTAATAATAAATTAGAAATGAAATGTTAATCGAATTAAATGATATCTAATTTTTAAAGAAATAAATTTAATTTATTTATTTGATTGAGTAAAATTTATATATCAATAATTTTATTTATATAAAATAAAAATTTTTTAAGGGATAAGCTTTAGAAATAATTTTTATATTTTAATATATTATATAAAAATTTTGTAAAATTGAAATTATTTAAAAAATATATTATTTTATAAAAAAATTTTTATTTTATATATTTTTTTATTTTAAATAAATTAATTTTAAATTTATTTAAACAAATTTAATAATTATAAATATATTGAGATAATGATAATATTAGTATATTATAATTATCTAATTTATTTAAATAAATTAGATAATAATATATAAATAATTTTTATGAATTCGACAATATATAATTCCGCTTGTTTATCAAAAACATGTCTTTTAGATTAATTAATTTAAAGTCGAGCCTGCCCCCTGAATTTATTTTAAAGGGCCGCAGTTTAATTGTGCAAAGGTAGCATAATCATTAGTTTTTTAAATGGGAACTAGAATGAATGGTTTGACGAGATTTAATTTTTATTAAAATTATTCAATAAAATTTAATTTTTTAGTTAAAAAGCTAAAATTTTTTAAAAAGACGAGAAGACCCTATAGATTTTTATAAAATTAACAAAAATTTTTGTTAATTTTATTTTGTTGGGGTGATTTAAAAATTAATTAAACTTTTTAAATTTAATTTATTCAATAATTATTGTTTTAATGAAAGTAAATTATCTATTATTTATATAATTAGTTTAAAATACCTTAGGGATAACAGCGTAATTTTAATTTTAAGTTCTTATTGAAATTAAAGATTGCGACCTCGATGTTGAATTAAAATTAAGATTAAATGCAACAATTTAAGTCTTGAGTCTGTTCGACTTTTAAAATTTTACATGATTTGAGTTCAAACCGGCGTGAGCCAGGTTGGTTTCTATCTTTTTATATAAATATAATAATTTAGTACGAAAGGATTAATTATTAAAAATAATTTTTTTTAGAGAATATAATTAATTTAATAAAGCTATTTTGACAGAGATAAATGTATTAGATTTAGAATTTAATAAAGCATAATTTATTATGCAAATAGTAAATTAATAATATTGAATTAGTTATTTCATACATTAGTTTGTTAATTTTATTGATTATAGTATTAGTAAGTGTTGCTTTTTTTACTTTATTAGAACGAAAAGTATTAGGTTATATTCAAATTCGTAAAGGTCCAAATAAAGTTGGGTTAAAGGGAATCGTTCAACCTTTTAATGATGCTATTAAGTTATTTAGTAAAGAATTTATATTATCTTATTTATCTAATTATTTATTATTCATGATTTCTCCTTTTTTAAGATTTTTTTTATCTTTAATTATTTGATCTGTTATTCCTTATGTAGAAATTATTTTTAATTTTAATTTTGGGTTTTTGTTTGTATTATGTGTGTTAAGTCTTGGAGTTTATTTTTTAATAATTTCAGCTTGATCTTCTAATTCTAATTATGCTATATTAGGAGGATTGCGTGGGATAGCTCAAGTTATTTCTTATGAAGTTAGATTAGCATTAATTTTATTGACTTTAATTTTTTTAATTATAGGCTATAATTTTTTTATATTAGTTATTTATCAAAAATATATTTGGTTTATATTTATTATTTTTTTTTTAGCTTTAATTATATTTGTTTCTATATTAGCCGAGACTAACCGAACCCCTTTTGATTTTTCTGAAGGAGAAAGAGAGTTAGTGTCTGGGTTTAATATTGAATATAGTAGAGGGGGATTTGCGGTTATTTTTTTAGCAGAATATTCTAGAATCATATTTATAAGTATGATATTTGTTTTATTTTTTTTAGGAGGAGGGCTATTAAGAGTAGTATTTTATTTAAAAATAATGTTTTTAGGATTTATTTTTATTTGAATTCGAGGAACGTTACCTCGATATCGTTATGATAAGTTAATATTTTTAGCTTGAAAAATTATTTTACCCATCTCTTTGAATTATTTAATTTTTTTTTTAGGGTGATTAATATTTTAGTGTAATTTTATTAGTATAAATTAATAGAATTATAATTCTTTCTTAAGTTTTCAAAACAAATGCTTTTTCAAGCTCATTAATTAATTAATTATTTGATTTCAGGTAATGGAAATTATTGGGTTAATAATAAAATATCTAAAGTAGCTAATAGTTAAAATTTGGCTATTTAGAACATAAGGGGCTTCAACAGGACATGTTCCGATTCAAGTTAGTAAAATGAAATTTCTAACCAAAAATCAAAATAAAATTTTATTAATTCAATAAAATTGAATTCCTTTAATAGATTTACTAAATGTAAAGGGTAAAATAAATAAAATTAGAATAGATATTAGTAATGCAATAACTCCTCCTAATTTATTAGGAATTGATCGTAGGATGGCATAAGCAAATAAAAAATATCATTCAGGTTGAATATGAATTGGGGTAACTATAGGGTTAGCAATTATAAAATTATCTGGGTCATTAAGTAAGTATGGAAATCATAAAACAATTAAAATTAAAAGTATACAGGCTATGATAAATCCTAAAATATCTTTAAATGTAAAATAGGGGTGAAAAGGAGTTTTATCTCTATTAAATTTAATATTTAAAGGATTTGAGGAACCTGTTTGATGAAGGAATAATAAATGTATTATAGTTATAGCTAAAATAATGAATGGAAGCAAAAAATGAAATATAAAAAATCGATTTAATGTAGCATTATTAATTGCGAATCCTCCTCAGATTCAATTAGTTAAAGTATTACCTAAATAAGGAATTGCTGATAATAGATTTGTAATAACTGTGGCTCCTCAAAAAGATATTTGTCCTCAGGGAAGAACATAGCCTATGAAAGCAGTAGCTATAGTGATTAAAAAAATTATGATTCCGATAAATCATGTATGAGTAAATATGAAAGATTCATAATAAATTCCTCGTCCGATATGTATATATATGATAAAAAAGAATAAAGAAGCTCCATTAGCGTGAATTGAACGAATTAATCATCCGTAATTAATATCTCGGTAAATATGATTTACTCTATAAAAAGCTAATTCAATATTTGGTGCGTAATGTATTGTTAATAGTAATCCAGTAATAATTTGAATTATTAAGCATATTCCTAAAATTGATCCTATATTTCATCAAAAAGAAATATTTATGGGGGTAGGAAGGTTAATTAGTGAATGATAGATAATTTTATATAAAGGATGGTTAATTTTATTAAATTTGTTAGATTTCATTAGTTAAATTTAGTTCGTAAAGGCCCCTTATGGAAATTAATAATTTTAATGCAAATAATTATGGTTAATAATAGGTAATTTATTAAAATAAATCTTATTATTAAAGATGATTTGTTATAAATTTTACTTAAAATAATATTTAAATCATTAAAATTATTTAAAACAATTTTATTTCATAAATTAAATGAGGTTAAGTCTATATTTTCAAAGAAATTTAGAGTGATTATTTCAAAATTTATAAAAATTATAATTGAGATTAAAATTATTAATGTTAATTTTAAAATTAAATTTTTAATTTGATTGAATTTTAATTTATTGTTAATAAGTCTAGTAACATAGAGAAATAAAATTATTAATCCCCCAATAAAAATTAAAAATAAAATATAAGAGAATCAAAAGTTTTTATTTAAAATTCCTACAATTATTCTAACTAAAAGAATTTGAGCAATTAATGTTAAATTAATTATTAGGGGGGTTTCTATAAAACAAAGAGAAATTAAGAAAATTCTAATTATTATAAACAATAAAGAAAGTAAAGAAATTTCAAAGGGTAGTTTAATTAAAATAGTAATTTTGGAGATTACTGATAAATAATGCTTATTTTTCTTTGAAGTTTTAAATAATAAAATTATTTTTTTGATTTACAAGACCAAAGTTTTATATAAACTATTAAAACTAAAACAAGTTTATATTTAAATTAAAGTTTACTAATGAAAATAATAAATTTATTTTACATATATTTTAATTTTATTATAGGGGGTTTAATTTTTTGTTTGAATCGGAAGCATTTGATTATTATATTATTAATTTTAGAATTTATAATATTAAATGTATTTTTATTAATATTTATATATTTGATGCAAAGTAGTTTAGATTATTATTTTTTAATATTATTTTTAGTAGTTTCAGTTTGTGAAGGAGTATTGGGGTTATCTATTTTAGTTTATATAATTCGATTTAATGGAAATGATTATTTTTATATTTCTAGTGTTTTGTAAATGTTAAAATATATAATATTTATTATATTTTTATTTTTTATTTGTTGGGAGTTTTGAATTATTCAGATAATGTTAATATTAATTACTTTTTTATTTTTATTAAATTTAATTAATTTTGATAGATGAAGTAAAATAAGTTATTTATTTGGAGTTGATTTTTTTTCTTTTAGTTTAATTTTATTAAGAATATGAATTAGAAGTTTAATAATTTTAGCTAGTTATAATGTATATAATTTTAAAATAAATTTAATATTTTTTATATTTAATGTTGTATTCATATTAATTATATTATATTGTGTATTTAGATCAATAAATTTATTTATATTTTATTTATTTTTTGAGGTTTCTTTAATTCCTATCTTATTATTAATTTTAGGTTGGGGGTATCAACCTGAACGTATTCAAGCAGGGATATATTTATTATTTTATACATTATTTATATCATTACCCATATTAATAGGTATTTTTTATATTTATGAAGAATTAAATTCTTTAATAATTTATTTTATAAAAAATTTAGATTTAAATTATTATTATATATTTTTTTTAATAATCTTATCTTTTTTAGTAAAAATGCCCATAATATTTATTCATTTATGGTTACCTAAGGCTCATGTGGAAGCTCCAGTTTCTGGTTCTATAATTTTAGCAGGGATTATATTAAAATTAGGGGGGTATGGGTTAATACGAATTTTAATTTTATTTCAGAGTTTATTAATAAAAATTAATTATTTAATTATTAGCTTAAGTTTAATTGGAAGAGTTTATATTAGTTTAATGTGTTTACATCAGATTGATTTAAAATCCTTGGTGGCTTATTCTTCAGTAGTTCATATAGGATTAGTTTTAGGGGGTTTAATAGTTCTTTCTTTTTGGGGGTTTAGTGGTTCTTATGTAATTTTAGTTGGTCATGGTTTATGCTCTTCAGGTTTATTTTGTTTAGTAAATTTAAATTATGAACGTCTTCATAGACGAAGATTTTATATTAATAAAGGGATATTAAATTTTTTTCCTAGTTTAACTTTATGATGATTTTTATTATTGAGAAGTAATATAGCAGCTCCTCCTTCATTAAATTTATTGGGGGAAATTAGTTTATTAAATAGTTTGATTAGTTGATCTTTTTTAATAGTTATTATTTTAATTTTTTTATCGTTTTTTTCAGCTTTATATAGATTATTTTTATTTATTTATAGACAATATGGTAAATATTGTTTTAATTTAAATAATTTTTATTTTAATTCTTGTCGGGAATTTTTATTATTATTATTACATTGATTTCCTTTAAATGTGTTAATTTTAAAGGTTGATTTATTTATAATATTTTTTTAAAATTTAAATAGTTTAATAAAAAATTTTGATTTGTGGAGTCAAGGACATATAAATAATATATTTTAAATAATTATAAATTTTATTAATTTATATATTTTGAGATCAATTTTATTATTATTAATTAGTTTATTATTATTTTTAAGATTTTTGATTGCAATAAGTTTTAAATATGTATTATTTATTGAATGAGAAATTTTTACTTTAAATTCTATAGAATTAGTTTATATTATTTTATTAGATTGAATGTCTTTGTTATTTATAAGAATTGTAATATTTATTTCTTCTATAGTAATTTATTATAGAGACAGTTATATAATAATAGATTTGAGAAAAGAACGATTTTTAATTTTAGTTTTATTATTTGTATTTTCTATAATATTAATAATTATTAGTCCAAATTTAATTAGAATTATATTAGGGTGAGATGGGCTAGGATTAGTGTCTTTTTGTTTAGTAATTTATTATCAAAATGTTAAATCTTATTATTCTGGTATATTAACAGTTCTTTCAAATCGAGTTGGAGATGTAATAATTTTAATGAGTATTGCTTTAATATTAAATTATGATTCTTGAAATTTAATTTTTTATATAAGTTATTATATTAAGGATAATTTATTATTATTAGTTATATTTTTATTAATTTTAGCTAGATTTACTAAAAGTGCTCAAATTCCTTTTTCAGCGTGATTACCTGCTGCAATAGCAGCTCCTACTCCAGTTTCAGCTTTAGTACATTCATCAACTTTAGTTACAGCAGGAGTTTATTTATTAATTCGATTTTATAATTTTTTTAAGGATAGATATGTATTTAAGTTAGTTTTATTAATTGGAGTATTAACTATATTTATGTCTGGGATAGCAGCAAATTATGAATTTGATTTAAAAAAAATTATTGCATTATCGACTTTAAGACAACTAGGATTAATAATGAGAATTTTAGGGATAAATTTTGAAAATTTAGCTTTTTTTCATTTATTAGCACATGCTTTTTTTAAAGCATTAATGTTTTTATGTGCGGGAGTATTAATTCATAATTTTAAAGATATACAAGATATTCGATTTTTAGGGAGTGCTGTAAAATTTTTACCTATAGTATCCATTTCTTTTTTAATTTCTAATATAGCGTTATGTGGTTTACCTTTTCTTACTGGTTTTTATTCTAAAGATATGATTTTAGATAATTTTTCTATATGTAATTTAAATATATTTATTTATGTTATATTTTATATATCTATAGGATTAACAGTAAGATATTCGGTTCGAGTAATTTGGTATAGATTTTTTATAAGAGTAAAATTTTTTAGTGTAATAAATTTGTGTGATCAAGATTTTATTATAATAAAAAGAATTATTTGTTTAACTATAATAAGAATTTTTGGAGGTAGTATATTAAGAAATTTAATTTTTGATTCTTTTCAATTAGTTTATTTATCTATAAATATAAAATTTATAATTATTTATATGATTGTTTTAGGTAGTTTTGGAGGAATATTGGTTTCTTTATTACAGTGGAATTTTTTAAATTATTTTAGTTATTTTAATAGATTTATATTTAGTAATATATGATTTTTAGAATCTTTAAGTTTGGGAAATATAAGTAATAAAATTTTATTTATAAGATTTAATTTAGTTAAGGTTTTAGATTTAGGATGATTAGAGTATTTGTTTAGTTTAAATATTTTTGGTAAAATTAGTTATTATATAGTTATTTTTCAAAAATTTCAAAAAAGTAATATTAAATTGATTTTATTAATATTTTTTTTAGTAGTATTAATTATAGTTAGTTTAATTAATTTTT